>CAJQUW010014061.1:0-87570 GCA_907163375.1 Prostheceraeus crozeri | reverse complement strand
AATTTGATGAAAAATGTTTTGGTGACGGTCCCAGGTCGAAATTCCACACTTTGGAAAATTTTCAAAATTTTACCCATACAAAGTCACTCTGACACTTAGGATTTTTTCAGGTGAGCGAGCTCCGACCTAAAATCTTGTAACCGCTCTAACTTTTGAACGAAGACAGATAGGAACAAGCCGATTCTTTCACTGAATTTGTCTCACTCTTAGCTTTCAAACGAGCTATTGCACGACAAAATCCGTCCACTAGAAGCCAAGATAGAAGCTAGCTGTCCAGAGGGGGGGGAGGTCAGTGAAATTTGATGAAAAATGTTTTGGTGACGGTCCCAGGTCGAAATTCCACACTTTGGAAAATTTTCAAAATTTTACCCATACAAAGCCACTCTGACACTTAGGATTTTTTCAGGTGAGCGAGCTCCGACCTAAAATCTTGTAACCGCTCTAACTTTTGAACGGCTGGTCCGATTGACTCGCAACAAAAATGTTGTCGAGCAGTTTTTTCTCCTCTTTCAAACGAGTAGCTGTAAGACAAAATCCGTCCACTAGAACCAAAGTTAGAAGATTGCTGTCGGGGGGGGAGGTCAGTGAAATTTGATGAAAAATGTTTTGGTGACGGTCCCAGGTCGAAATTCCACACTTTGGAAAATTTTCAAAATTTTACCCATACAAAGCCACTCTGACACTTAGGATTTTTTCAGGTGAGCGAGCTCCGTCCGGCGCGACGCTTCGCTTCGCTTGCGCCGGATGTCACACTTTTGCGGGTTTTTCAAAAAAATCAAAATTTCAAAAATTTCAAAAATTTAGGTAGACTTCAAATTTCACGTGGCCGAAGACCGAAGGGCGAAAATTTAAGCGTTTTTAAAAATACCCAATTTTCAAATTTTTCAAAATCTCAAAATTTGAGAATTACAATTTTCACCCTTAAAATCATGACCGTTGCAGGACACCGAAAAAATCATAAAAGTTAAGAATCTCAAAATTTGAGAATTACAATTTTCACCCCCGCTTAAATCATGACCGTTGCAGGACACCGAAAAAATCATAAAAGTTAAGAATCTCAAAATTTGAGAATTACAATTTTCACCCCCGCCAAAATCATGACCGTTCTAGAACACCGAAAATTAGTATTTTTAAAAACGTCTTTTAAATCCATTTTTCAGGTTTTTAAAATATATCATGTGACTAAAAATATTTGAAGGAATTGACATATTCTTAACAATAAGTTTAGGTACTTTTACAATTGTCATTCAATTGTAGAGAACATCTGCTTCTCGCATTTATGAATAAAATGCATTTCAGTGTAAGGAGCTGTGTCCTCCAACTCAAACATTTGAAAGGAAACAATGTATGAAAGAACAAACAGCTGCTACACCCACTTAGACATTTGTAAGACGTGAAATATATAACCAGCAAATCCTACTCCGGCTGCAATGCCGTGAAATAATACACAACAACAATAATCGATATGGCTATTTCAAACAATTGTGCTGAAGACTTATTTAATTTAACAGTGTTTCTTGTCAGTTAAGGTTGTGTCAAAACGCTCTCGTCATATATTTCTCAAAACGAGACAAGATTAATTTGAAGATAGAAGAAAACAATCGTTGCCAGGGAGGATGAAAAAATTACGGGAGGAATTCAAGAGGAATATATTTTGAGAGGTATGAATTTACAGATACTTTGAGTGATTTCATAGAGCCAAATGGTGGAGAGAATAATACAATTGTAAACTTACACAAATTCTTGTTGCATGAAAAAAGAAACAATTCACTCAGTGTTATGTGTAAAATTTTTATCGGTAAGCACCATCTGCTCTCTGTTTGTGATAATGACAAGTCTTATTTTTATAGTCTCTTGAAGCAAAATCATATCAATTATTCACGCACCGAAGTTTCATTTGTTATGAAATTAGGTAAATTAGCAGACAAATTTCCTACGCTTTGTTGGGTGTCTGTTTCTCTTGTACTTTAAAAGTCACGACCTAATGTTAACGGAAGATTGACTTCATTGTGTAAAGCAATTATGTGACATTCAAAATGATTCCATTCTTCTCCCAAACAATGGTGCGTCATTTAGCGATAATACCGCGCTGACATATTCAATGGAATTTGGATGTTAAACTCCGCTATTGTTATTGCGATACGGCCGCACGACACTTTATTTTCGTTTAGACCTATGCCATTCCATTATATTCTCTTGAATAATGGTGCGCCATTCAGCTAAAATACTGCGTCATTCAACTAATCAAATGACGCGCTGTGAAGAAAATTTATCATTCTTGAAACCCCTCTGTTTTATATGCAATGTAAATACAATAGAGTGTTTCAACCAATGAAACCTTGTCCACTCGTGGACAGAAATCCTATTGTTTAGAAAACTTGTATCTTATATGCAATGCTATTTTTCTGTTTTATATGCAATGCTATTTTCTGTTTTATATGCAATGCTATTTTCTGTTTTATATGCAATGCTATTTTCTGTTTTATATGCAATGCTATTTTCTGTTTTATATGCAATGCTATTTTCTGTTTTATATGCAATGCTATTTTCTGTTTTATATGCAATGCTATTTCCTGTTTTATATGCAATGTTATTTCCTTTTTTCAATCATTTTCATTATGTTGTCATATGACGTCATTTTTCTCTCATCCAATGAAACCTTGTCCACACGTGGACAAATTTACATGTATTTCAATGTATCCAAATTGAATGTATGCAAAGTGGATGTAACCAAATTGAAATATCCATGTGTTGTTTTTAATTTCTCATTTACGGGAATATAATAGAAACATTGTATCTTCTATAAAAATGAGAAACATCAGGGACTTCCAAAAAAATATACAGCAAACAAAACCACGTCAAATTTCGATTTAAATGGGATTGCTAAGCAATTGGGAATAAAGAATTTTCACATATTGATGAGTAATGAATTACTATTGATAAAAGATGTGCGAAACACCAACTCTACTAATACAATGCAACAATGTAACGTTTAAATTTAGATTAAATTAAATCATTTCAAAATTGAATAAGTAATAAAGAAAGACATCATTAGAGACCAGTTTTAAATCAATACCCCCCCCCAAGTACTAAGGAAAGTCATCATTATAAAAATGTTTTAAATCAATACCCCTTCTGACTAAGTAGTAAGCAAAGACATCATTAGAGAACAGTTTTAAATCAATACCCCCCTTCTGGCTTCTAGGGGTCCCTTAAGAAATTTTTTTATTATAAAATGAGCAACATAAATGAGTTTTTGAAATTATATGGAGCACAGACAACAACGAATTTCGATTTAAATAAGATTGCTAATCAATTGGGAATAAAGAATTTTCACATATTGATGAGGGATGAATTACAATTCCTAAAAAATAGGCCAACAGGAACCTTCAGTTCCCGGAACAAAGTTCCATCAATAACTGTAAATTTCATAACAAATCTTCATACGTCAGATGAAAAAGGTGTACATTGGTCAGCAGGCGTTAAAAATCATCAGCAGAACTATTATTTTGATTCATACGGTTTGCCCCCTACAAATGAAGTAAAAGAATTACTTGGAACGGGAACATACAATACGTTTCAAATTCAAACACCAGGCACTACCTATTGTGGACAATTATGTTTATACGTTTTGTACAAATTACAAAAAGGAGTATCATTTCTAGATATTATGTTAGAGTTAAACAATCTATAACTCAAGCGAAGCTAAAGCTCTGTTTTCTGTAATTCATTTTGATAAAAACGACCTCTGATATCCTCATTATCTAAATCTTTAATTTCATAAGTAATCGGATAACTTTGATTTATTTTAGAAACTTCAAATATTTCTTTAGTCCAATAGCCAACAAAGCCTTTTTCAAATTTATTCTTATATTTAAATATTCTAACTCTATCTTCAATTTTAAATTTCGGCTTAAGTTTCTGCAAATTCGGATTACTCTCATTCGAATAATTATTCTCGAATATTTTTTTTCTTATCAAATCAGGGTCGTCAGAAGCATTCTTTGGAGTTTCTTCAATACCAGAATGAACTTTATTATTGTACTCTTCTACAACTCCTGGTAATATCTTCAACCATTTCTGATTTCTTTGCTCAGTAAATTTCTTGAATAATTTATTTTTTAACGTCCGATTGAATCTTTCTATCACTACGGCCTTCCCTGCATTTTCAGTTGAATAAACTGATCCTTGGCGATGACTTTCGTCTGTTTCAAATAATGGCTGAACGTTTCGGTTATAAAATTCCGACCATTTATCAACAAACAATTTTTTTGGCTTTCTCTTACTTTCTTTAAAGATTTCTTCAAACGCATATTTAACTGATAGACCACTTTTATTTTTTAAAGGCTTTACCCAAGCGTATCGTGTATATAAATCTATAACGGTCAATGCGTATTTATAATCAGAATCATTCGGCATATGAATAAGATCAGCACTCCAAATATCATCTTTATTAAAAACTTTTACTTTCAATAAATATTTAGGTCTTCTATATTCCTTGTGGATTTCAGACGCATAGGTTCGAGCGTTGCTCTCAGAGTTATTAGTTCGAGCGTTGCTCTCAGACAGCTTTGCTGTCGCTTCATTTAAACCCTGGCCGAATAATATTTTAGCTTGTAAAGCTTTCTTAACAAACATTCTTTCAATTTTTTCTCTAAATGTAGGATTTTGAATACTATCTAATTCTTGAATCATCTTCTTATCAGCTGCATGTCGAGAACTTAGATCATGATTTCGATAAGCTAAATCATGCCTGTAAGCTGCGGCATCTACTCTATTTATTGGTTCTTCACCTGGTTTCGGATTATTATTCTCATCTAGTCTTATATCTAATCGAGTTCCTGGACCAGTATATGAATGACCAGGAAGATGTTTTTCTTTCGAATATTTACTCCAAATAAATCCAGGAAAGTTTTCTAATGTTTTTTGTATATCACCACCGAAGTGGTATGGAACTTTGTTCTTGTCACCTCCAATATGCTGACAGTTTGAATTTTTATTTTTGTTTAATAGATAATTCAATAAATCTAAATTAACAATTTTTAATTTAATTAAATTTTCGGAATTTGTAGAATTCATTTTAAAAGATAAAATAAATATTTCACCGGATAGAACTTTGTTCAGCGGCTTTAGCCGATCGTACCAAAGGTCCTGAGGTTATTACCGAATCATACTAGGACTTAGATATATTCCAGAACCATCTTTAGTTTCTTTAATTTCAATTAAATCATCAACATTGTGGAGAATATTTTTAAGAACTCGTTTTCCTTCATCAACTAATTTTAATTTACTAATAAAATTATCTACTATTCCTTCTCCCCTAGCAACTTTCTCTAACTCTCTATTATGTCGTTTTTGTTCTTCTAATGCTGCCTTCTCTGATTTATTTTTATTTACTGCTTGGACAATACCAGCTGTCCCACCTGCAACACTTCCTGCAGCTGCTATGCCTCCTATTATTAGTGGAATTAATGGGAGAATCCCGCCATTCTTTTCTTCTTGTAATTCAATATTCTCTATCATTGGTTTACTTATGTAATACTTTTTTTTGTTAATCGTAATAGTTTTAGGGGTATTTTTGTCAACAATATTACGTAATTTTAATTCAACAGTTTTATTATTATTACTTTTCGCTTGCGACATTTTTAATAAAAAAATTTTAAGTTACGAAAAATTTTTAAGATATAAAATTTTAATCTATTCTAGTTATGAAAAAATTTTTAAGTTAAGAATTTTTTAATCTATTCTAGTTATGAAAAAATTTTTAAGTTAAGAATTTTTTAATCTATTCTAGTTATGAAAAAATTTTTAAGTTAAGAATTTTTAAGTTAACAAAAATTTTAATCTATTCTAGTTATGAAAAAAATTAAATTAATTTAACGGAGCGAAGCTCCTCTGGCTTTAGCCTATCCTAGCCATCTTCCCATAAAGAACTTCAATAGAATATTTTACATCTTCTAGCAATAAACCATAAGCCATCAATGAAGTTGTGGAATCTTTCTTTTCAATATTAATTGTTACATCACAACCATTTTTAATAATATCTTCAGATTGTGCACTTAAATCGAAACAGAAAATTGGAAATAAATGTCTCCAATCTCCAGGAGTTAATTGTGGTTCAACTCCAAATTCTATACAAAGATTTCGATAAGAATCATATCCTTCCATAAATTGATTATTGGTATCATCGAATCTTAATGGATCAATTGGATAACGGGTTTGATTTAATGAAACTTGTAAACTTCGAATTGTATTAATATGGAAGATATTATTGTTCTTATCAAAACTTGGAGAATTATTTCTTTGAAATGTTAGTAATAAATATCTTGGGGTATTCGCAGTTCTAGTAAAATGCCAGTTAAATCTTTGTTCGGAAAAAGTTACTGAACTAGCAGTACGCTTTAGAAAATTTACTGGAATTGGTTTGTTAGTATTTAATCTTTTTGCAATAGCTGTTTCAATCTCTAAACTAGGAGTAATATGCTTAATCCACCATTCAAGTCTATCAATTTTTAAATATGCTTTTTTCCAGTCTTACCAAAAAAGATTAATTCATTATTTGCTGTACGATGAATTATTAACTTAAATTTTAATTGATATGATATTTTATCATAATCTAAATATCCGAATAATGGAGACAATGACCAATTTACTGTCTGTTTACTTTTCTTGTTAAATTCACGTCTTTCTTTATATGCATCATTACTTGTTTTATTTAAATGTTTTGCAATATTTTCTACATCTTTCGCAATTCCTGCGGCATCTGTTCCAGCGTGAGTTAAATCATCAACAATTATACCATCATTAGTATCAGGAAACCAGCCTTCGATTTCATGCTTTTTATTATTTTCACCAATTGTTACAAATCTAAGCATTGTATCAATTACACCTGGGGAATCACTTATTGTTTCTATATTTTGAGTTGCAACATCTAAACGCATTTGTGTAAATAATCTTGGAAAAAAATTATTCTCTAGTGCAATATTATCGGTTTCTGGTAATGGTGTTGTAAAGTTGGCATCACTATATAAAGAATATTCACAATGTAAAAACGAATCAGGTAAATATATATAACTCTGCTGATTATCAACTTCAAAAATTAAATCACCTCCAGTATTTACTCTACTGGAAGATCCGGGATTCATAGCAATTCTTATATAGTCATTCTTTTTTTGATTATTACTGACGAACGGAGGATCGTCTAATCTAAATTCATTTTCGATAAGCGAAGACATTTTTATAAAAAATAATTTGACTTTTTGTTTTTCTCACACACAGAAAAAATTTTATAAAAAAAATTTTGTTAAAAAAAATTTACTAAAATATAATTTTAGAATTTTGCTAGACCAGCTCCGCTGCTCACGCCATTACCTCTTATTTCTTCAATTGTTTTTTCATTATGTTTACTATCAGACGGAGCTCCGCTCCTCAAGGTTTCCCCAACAGCAATGTTAGCAATTTTATTTTTTGTTTCCTCTGAAAGTTTTTTTAAATTTTTTAGTTCTTCAGAATCATTCCTAAGTTTACGAATAGCTTCTAGTTGTTTTAATTCGTTTTGAGACTTGACAGCATTTGATATTGCACTAGCTGTACTACCTATAGCAGCTGCTCCTTTTGCAGCAGATGTAATCAAATCTTTATTATTTTTAATTAAGTTAACGATACTTCCAATACCAGAGAAGATCCCAGCTCCTTCCGTGTGAACGGCACCTGCGGTGCCTAGGAACTTTTGTGTTCCGACTGTTTCTCTATTATCATAATGATAAACAGGATTCATACGTGGTTCATGAGCAATTCTTTGATTTGAAGCAAATTGTTTAAGATTGTGTTTATAAATTATAGGCATTTTTTAGGATTAAATTTGACTTTTGGGAAAAATATCTACGTGTTAAGATTTACGTTTGTGAATGGACAACAACTTCGAGATAACTTTATTAATCGACTGTTGAACTTTATCTATTGCGTCAAGCAGCGTGTGATGTACTTTAATTTCTTTTCTATTAACTTGCATTTTCTCCTGATTCATCTTCAACGCCGTTTTAAGTGCATTTAACTTAATTTTAAGAACATCTAATTGTCTTTTAGCAGCATCTAACTGTTCTTTATTTTCTTTAGAGTTTTCTTGTAAATTTTTCTTTAATTCATTTTCTAAATTGATTTTAAGAGTTTTCATTTTATCAACTTTTTCATTAAGTGAGTTTACTTCATTTATTATTCTATTCATCTTTTTCATTTGTTGAGTAATTTTAGAACTTAATTCATCAACACTTTTTTGGAATGTAGCTTGTAACTGTTTTAAATTTTTTTTAATTCTTTCAGGTAGTTTTTCTATTTCATCTTCTAATTGTTCTTTTAACATTTTTATCTGATGTTTATTTTTAATGACCGCAGATTTTAAATTTATAGAAAGTAATATTAAAATTTTTGATTGTTCTGAAATCTATTTAAAAAGTTTTGCTATATCTGCTTCTAGCTCTCTATCCTTTTTATCAAGTTTTAATAATTTTTCGTTTAATGATTTGTCATTAAGTTTAAGCAACTTTAATTCATTCATCAGTGGAACCAAAACATCGTTTATATATTTTTCTTTTAAGTCATTGATTTGTGTATCAACATATTGTTTATTTGTTAACTCTGTATTTTGTTGCGGAAGAATAGAAAGATGCAATGGACCAGATAAAACGTCTCCAGTTTTCATGATATAATTTTCTATCTCTATTTCTAATTCACGATTATTCGGGATATATGCACCTCCACCAACATTTGGTAACATCATTTTTAAAACAATAAAAATATAAAATGTTTTCTGATAAAAATAAAAAAATAAAATGTTTTCTAATAGAAATAAAAAAATAAAATTTTTTCTAATAAAAATAAAAAATAAAATTTTTTCTAATAAAAATAAAAAAATGGAAAATCCAAATTTAAAAAAATTATATTCGTCCGCATCATCCTGTTCTTCTTATTCGACGAGATCAACGGGATTTGATAATAAATGTTTTGATAATAAATGTTTTGATAATAATAATAATAATCCATGTATAGATGTTAATCTTTTGTTTCAATTACAAGCCGGAATATTTAGAGAACAGACTAAAGGTTTACCTTCTATAGAAACTAATTATTGCATTTTCTCAGGTGATCCATTTATTAAATTTATGGAGATTGTTAGTAAATATAATGATGTAGCTTATGTGGAATTAAATAAAGAAAATATGGTTATAATAGGACATAATAATGTTTACGGATTCATTAGAGCAGTTTTACCGATTAGTAATACTGAGTGGATAGAAAATAAAATTATCAATTATATCAATATTAAAGAATTAGTTAAAAAATTAAAATCTTTTTCCAAAGAAAAAATTAGATTATTTGTTGACGATCAAAATCAATATAACATTCACATAGAGAGTAAAAAACATAATGAAGAATTATTATGTCAAGTTTATTATAGAGACACAATTTATAAACAAGAAACATTAGAAATGCCGCAAAGATATGATGATGATACATATATAGGATTATATTCAAACTTAAATATTAATTTGTTAAAATCTTACATAAATGGCTTAGCTCAACAAGAGAAAATTTATATGTGGACTACACCTTATACTATTAACAATGTCCATAATCATAATCATAATAAACGAACCGAAGGTTCTAGGGCTTTGCCCGATCTTAAAGAATCTTATGATAATAATGATGATAATAATATAGATGATAATAATATAGATGATAATAATATAGATGATGATTCTGAAACATCTGAAAAAGGTGTAAATGGTAAAAAAGATTATAAAAATATTAGTAATTATAAAAATTTATCTAAATTTCATTTTCTTACAATTGAAAATAATAATGATGGCATAGTTGAAAATACTGTTAGACAACTATGTGTCGGGTCTACAAAATTTAAATTAGGATTTACATCTAATCAATTTAAAATTTTATCATCTTTAATAAAAACTAAAAGTGATTCAGATTATGGTGGTGTTATTAAATTTTCCAAAAGAGATCAAAGACCAATATTTTTCTCTATTATATTATTATCAGATAAAAGATGTAATTTAGAATTAGATATTCCAATAAGAGAATGGTATCCTATCAGGGAATGGCATCCTATACCAAAAAGTGTAATTTATGATGATGATGAAGAATCAATTGATGATGATGATGAAGAATCAATAGTTAGTGAAAATAAATTTAAATTATCTTTTGATAAAACATTATATGATGAAACGTTATATGATAAAACGTTATATGATAAAACTTAATAGAAAATACCAAAATATTCGATAAATATATTTTCATATGTAATAAAATTTTTAGATGTAATAAGTTTTTAGATGTAATAAATCTTTTAGATGTAATAAATTTTTTAGATGTAATAAATTTTTTCGATGTAATAAATTTTTTAGATGTTATAAATTTTTTTAGATGTTATAAATGTTTTAGGTGTTATAAATTTTTTAGATGTTATAAAATTTTTAGATGTAATAAAAAAATTATTATTCCCACGTGTCATCATCACTTAAATTACTCTCACAGATGATTGTTTGAAATATTTCAGCTTGAATATCTTCTCCGTTATAAGGTAACATAATTTCATTTTCATCAGGTGCTTGACGTTTAAGAATATTTATTTGACCAGAAAAATTTTTTTCTTCAGTATTATTATTTTTATCAGGAATACTAATTCCAGTTTCTAAAGATCGTTTCCATGGTTTATTAACTGTAGTCGATAATGTTTTCCCCGAATATAATTTTGGAAAATCTTCTACTTTTACTTTGTTTTGTGAATAACCTTTGAATGTTTTCTTTTCGAAAATCAAAACGGCAGTTGCTTCCATGTGGCCACGCTTGTTCTCTTGGCATGTACAACAAGTGGACAATTTCTAGACGCTAAAAGAGATAAATACAACTCTGTACGTAGGTTCGATATCACGACAGTCACATGCTTGATCACGTCATGCATTTAGCGCTTTAAGCTTGGATGACACATAGAAATGGACGGTCTTAGACACTACTAACAAATAGATGACAGTAAAGTTAATGCGTTAATAAAATAGATAAAGAGAATAAATCAAAAGAATTAAAAATAATTAAAAATAAAAGTCAACAAAGACGAAGGAAAAATAAACGATCCTTTTGAAGACATAGAACTGGCTTCAAATGTCGGATCGACACACTTTCACATATAGCAAGGTTCAAAGCGTTTCTTGCTTGCTTAAGCACCCGAAAACCATTGTTACGCTCACTGAACACATTCACCTTCTCTGGGCATTCACATAAATGTCTTGTGATGGCTGACTGGGGTGGATTCCTTGACTTTGGCCTTACGTTTGACGAAACGAGCCATTTCGGTAGGTGCTCCTTCTCACGCGTGAGCAGACATCGCTCACTCTTGCCCACGTACCTCGCTCCGCAAGGACATTCGAATTCATAAACAACCATGGGTTTATGGGCTTGAGGAACTATGTCTTTCACTGCATCAGGGCATAAGGATCTTGTTCGAAACACGGGAATCGCCTTCAACTGGTAATGGGACCGCTCAATATCTTTCCGGATATTGTTGGCGATGACTTCACTCTGATGACCATAGTAGCGTATGTTGAAGTAGAATTTCTTCTTCTCAACGGTCACGAACTTTTGATAAGTCCGCCTTGATTGTCTATCGATAAACCACTGTGGATATCCATTGCTTTTCAACACATGCGTTAGATGTTGGATTTCCTTGTCGAGATGCTGAGGTGAGCATAGTGCTCTTGCTCGGTAAAAAAGCGATGACACCAGATTTGATTTGTATCTTCGAGGTGAGAATGATGAAAAGTTATTGTATAGAGACGTACAAGTGTCTTTGCGATAGATTGAAGTGGATACAACACCTTCTTCAACGTGGACTTTAACATCAAGGAAGTGATCGGCAGATTCACGAGTGAATGTCAACGATGGATGCTGAGCATTGAATTGTCGAAACAATTCGTCACATGAGTCTTTATCAGCAACTATGAAGGTATCATCCACGTACCGACGATAATACTTCAAGCCATTCAATTCTGATAGCATTTTCTTCTCGATCGACTGCATGAAGATCTCGCAGAATGATCCACTTAACGGAGATCCCATTGCGAGGCCGTCGCATTGACGGTATATTTTGCCATCGAAAATAAATGTGACGTCCTTACTCAAGATGGTGAGCAATGATCGACAGTTCTCCTCTGAAAGAGGGTTATCATGTAACTTGGGAGGCGTCTGGTCTTCTCTATACAAAGCGTTGCAGATAAGGTCGATTGTTTCGGAGACAGGGATGCTGGTGAACAGGTTCTTTACATCAAAAGATAGACATCTTTCATTCGGGTTAATTTGGAGTTGGGTAATTTCATCTTTGAAACTGAAAGAACTCTTAATACTGAAGCAGTTTCTTTCTCTGACCAATGGCTTCAGGAGCTTGTTGTCCACATATCGAGATAGATTGTGGTAGGTGGAGTTTACCATAGAAAGTACGGGACGCAGAGGATAATTGTCTTTATGTACTTTCGGTAGTCCATAGAGTCGGGGAATAATACAGCCTTTTGGCTATATAAAAGTGTGACTTCCACCTTGCAAAAACTTATTGGTGAAAAGCAGCTTCCACCAGATGCCGTTGATCTAATTCCAAAAGGCTGTATTATTCCCCGACTCTATGGACTACCGAAAGTACATAAAGACAATTATCCTCTGCGTCCCGTACTTTCTATGGTAAACTCCACCTACCACAATCTATCTCGATATGTGGACAACAAGCTCCTGAAGCCATTGGTCAGAGAAAGAAACTGCTTCAGTATTAAGAGTTCTTTCAGTTTCAAAGATGAAATTACCCAACTCCAAATTAACCCGAATGAAAGATGTCTATCTTTTGATGTAAAGAACCTGTTCACCAGCATCCCTGTCTCCGAAACAATCGACCTTATCTGCAACGCTTTGTATAGAGAAGACCAGACGCCTCCCAAGTTACATGATAACCCTCTTTCAGAGGAGAACTGTCGATCATTGCTCACCATCTTGAGTAAGGACGTCACATTTATTTTCGATGGCAAAATATACCGTCAATGCGACGGCCTCGCAATGGGATCTCCGTTAAGTGGATCATTCTGCGAGATCTTCATGCAGTCGATCGAGAAGAAAATGCTATCAGAATTGAATGGCTTGAAGTATTATCGTCGGTACGTGGATGATACCTTCATAGTTGCTGATAAAGACTCATGTGACGAATTGTTTCGACAATTCAATGCTCAGCATCCATCGTTGACATTCACTCGTGAATCTGCCGATCACTTCCTTGATGTTAAAGTCCACGTTGAAGAAGGTGTTGTATCCACTTCAATCTATCGCAAAGACACTTGTACGTCTCTATACAATAACTTTTCATCATTCTCACCTCGAAGATACAAATCAAATCTGGTGTCATCGCTTTTTTACCGAGCAAGAGCACTATGCTCACCTCAGCATCTCGACAAGGAAATCCAACATCTAACGCATGTGTTGAAAAGCAATGGATATCCACAGTGGTTTATCGATAGACAATCAAGGCGGACTTATCAAAAGTTCGTGACCGTTGAGAAGAAGAAATTCTACTTCAACATACGCTACTATGGTCATCAGAGTGAAGTCATCGCCAACAATATCCGGAAAGATATTGAGCGGTCCCATTACCAGTTGAAGGCGATTCCCGTGTTTCGAACAAGATCCTTATGCCCTGATGCAGTGAAAGACATAGTTCCTCAAGCCCATAAACCCATGGTTGTTTATGAATTCGAATGTCCTTGCGGAGCGAGGTACGTGGGCAAGAGTGAGCGATGTCTGCTCACGCGTGAGAAGGAGCACCTACCGAAATGGCTCGTTTCGTCAAACGTAAGGCCAAAGTCAAGGAATCCACCCCAGTCAGCCATCACAAGACATTTATGTGAATGCCCAGAGAAGGTGAATGTGTTCAGTGAGCGTAACAATGGTTTTCGGGTGCTTAAGCAAGCAAGAAACGCTTTGAACCTTGCTATATGTGAAAGTGTGTCGATCCGACATTTGAAGCCAGTTCTATGTCTTCAAAAGGATCGTTTATTTTTCCTTCGTCTTTGTTGACTTTTATTTTTAATTATTTTTAATTCTTTTGATTTATTCTCTTTATCTATTTTATTAACGCATTAACTTTACTGTCATCTATTTGTTAGTAGTGTCTAAGACCGTCCATTTCTATGTGTCATCCAAGCTTAAAGCGCTAAATGCATGACGTGATCAAGCATGTGACTGTCGTGATATCGAACCTACGTACAGAGTTGTATTTATCTCTTTTAGCGTCTAGAAATTGTCCACTTGTTGTACATGCCAAGAGAACAAGCGTGGCCACATGGAAGCAACTGCCGTTTTGATTTTCAAATTTATTTACAAAGTCGCTCCAACTTATGGATTGTTTTCTTTTCACTAAGTCACTCATCTACAGTAATACAGTATTTTACTTTAGGTGCAATAAACATTGCAAAAATAATTCCACCATTTCCATAATCATTTTTCCCTTGACACAATTCTCCTCCAACATATCCAGCAGCGTCTAATTTATTAAAGAGCTCATTGGAAATATATATTGAATCAGTATCTGTATAATGAATGTATTTTTCTTTGAAACCATTAATTTCTAAAATAAAGTTATTCATGATTCTTCTAGAGTGAGAAAGAATAAAAGAACCTACGTGTGATGGCATGAATGACGTCTTCCCATCTTTTACAATATTAGTTTTGAGAAATTCATCATCTTCCATTTCTACTTTCGCTAAATATTGTTCATCATTTAATTTTTCATAATCTTTTACTTCTTGAGTGAAATTTTTTCTCAATGTATTCTCATTCCATAAATGATATTTAGTGGTTATATCTTTTTGCACAGTTTTGCCATATAGCGAATTCATCAATAATTTAATTAACTCATCACCTACAGTATTTCCTTCTGTTTTATATCTTTTTCTCAAATTAAAAGTTTTTCAATATAATTTCGAAATGGTGAAACTTGATAATTTTTTTCATAAATTATACCATCAGTAATATGTAAGATTTTCCCCCCACATCTAACAATTTCTTGTATGTCAACAGAAGTTAATACATCATAACATATACCATTTCTAAACCTGATTACTTTTACATGAGAATTATTATTTTGATTTTTAACTTTATCTTTTATAGGAACTGGTTGGAAAAACATATCATTCGGATATTGAAACACAACAGAGAATATTCCAGTTTTAGGTCTAAATGTTTGAGTATTAAATTTATATACTATTTCCCGCTCTTCTTCTTGACGAAATTTTCTAGCTGATTCAGCTTTAGGGTATTCTGAATTTTCATCATACATAGCTGATGGATATAAAGATGTTGCATCAAAAGCCATTAGAAATTCATTTTTCTGTTCAAGTAGTTGATTTGAAATTTTCTTACAAATTTCAGTTTTATCTCCTAAATCTCGATACTGTTTCATTAAATCTATTAAATTATTTCCAGGGGACAAAGCCCCACCAGCGTAGCGACCAAGGGACAAAGTCCCCCCAGCGCAGCGACCAGGTAAATACTGTTTTAATATTGGTAACAAGATGCTACAAAATGGCGATATGTATTTTCTTATATTTGCTGAAACTCTTCCACCTTTAACAGATTTTCTAATATAATTTCTAGCCCATAAATCTATATGAGAATGAATATTTATATTGTCATTTTGTACGCTTTTCATCCAACCGTTAAATGTTAAAGCAGAGGATGTCAAATTAGTAGTTATATCTTCACCAACTAAATCCTGCATAACATTATTATATTTGTAGATACAAAAAGCTAAAGAAAGAATATCGTTAACTAAATATGGTCTCCATTCAATTTCTTTTTCTTTATAATTTTCATGTGTTATGTCTCCAATTTCATAATTTAATTTACACACATTCATAGGAATTTTAAAATTCTCACACCATTTAGAAAGACTTGTTTTTACATGTTGATAACTACATTTCATTATAATAGTTTGAAGTGCTAATTTACCTGACGGTGAATCTTTTTTCATATTGTTTTTAAATCTAAAAGATTTTTGAATGTATCTACTAACACATTCAGTTGTATAAGGATTTTGTAATGAAGCAGTCAATATTCCTCTTGAAGTTTTAAGAGGCGGTTTAGATAATTTAAAATTAGCTTTTATCGGAAAATAGGAATCAAAACCTGATGAATTGTGAGCTATTAAAGTTACTCTCGAATAATTAAATTTTCCAAGAGTTTTAAAAAATTGATGGATCGGACATACATCCTCTGGGTTTCCCCCGATCGAACATTCATCATCCTCAGTTCTCGTAAATATTTTCACACAATTTTGAAGTTTATTAAATTCTAATTCAGTTAAATTATTATACTCATTAATCTGTTTTTTAAGTTTTTTAATTTCATCTTCATCTTTTGATCGTTTAATTTTAATCATATCACTTAACAAACGTGTTTCTAATTCTTTCAATCTTTGTTTCGGTAAGCAACATATAAATTTATTAAAATTAATAGCTCCTACAGCATAAGGAATAGGATGAGCTGTTGAACAGTTAGGATCAGGAAAAGTTTCGAGATCCCAAATATATGTTGAACCATAGTCAATTTTTTCTTTGTTATGATTTTATATGGACGCGTTGTTAGATTTTCATCAGTAACTGTTTTATATATGGGTTTGAAATTATTTTCAATTTCTCTAATAGCTTTTAATTTATGAGATTTATTAATTAAACAATAGTGACCAATTGTTGAACCTGCGTGAAAATAATTGTAATAAACATAATTATGAAACGTTTCAATTCCTCTAGGATTTAAATGACGATTGGCAGGACTATAATATTGAACACATTCTCCAAAATATTTATTGAATTGAGAAAATTTGCAGTTTGACATTACTCCTGTTCTAGATGTGGCTTTCTCTTTATATAAAAAATTATTAAACTTGCATCATTTCTCCTTGTTCTTCATTAAAACCTCGTAAAACATTATAACATTTAATAAAACAAAAATCTTCAGAAGGAATATAACAATATTCACCGAAATATTCTTTGATTCTATATTTCATATTAATCCCTGCCCCTCTATGCGATCTTTGTACTAACTTCATTCCAAAATCTTCATATTTAATATTACCTGTAAAAATCCATTCGTTAGCATCGGATTTCTCATCCAGATTCGAAAACCATACTTCAAATGAATTTTTATTATAGAAGGTTACGTAAAAATTTTGAATTATATTTTCCTGATCTTTAATAACTTTTCCAAGTAAATTAATAATTTTACCATTTGCTAAAAGTTTCCGCATATCATTTACTACATTAATAAAAGATACATTTTCATATTTAATTTCATTTGGATTAAATAAATTACATAAATCATCACCAAGTTCATCCTTAATTCTATCATCAAAAAAGATATCACTAATAGGAGTTTCTAATATTTCTTTTGTTCCACGTTTCTGTTTTTTAGTATTACGTCTAATACTACGCCTAGTACGTTTCTGTTTTTTAATACGTTTACTACGTTTACTATGTTTAATTTGCGCATCAAACTCAGCAGTTTGTTTCTTGATTAATTCATCAATCCTAGACGTTTGTCCAAGAGACATTTCACGATTCATATTTTTTAAAACAAAAAATGAATTTTTACATAGAACCTCGGTTCCGTTTTTGCATATACACAGGAATATGTAATTGATGTAATGTTTCTAATTCATGTGTTGTTAAATGTTCTTTCTTAACCAACCACCATAAATTATTATACGCCAAAAATACTCGGAAACTTCTTAAACAAAGTGGAAAGTCTTTTGTTTTAACACACGGTTTAATACCATGTTTTGTTTTATAATCTGTAACGAGCGCTACGTATTTATGATGATAATAAAATCTAACTTCTTTCTTCGAATTTACAGGATTTGTAGGATGACGATAATCTTTTAAAACTGGTACATGCTCTATCTTATAATCATTCAACATATTTTTTTTTATTTTTATTAACAAAAAATTTATAAGAAAAAATTATTCGGTCACTCCGTTCGATCACTCCGTTCGATCACTCCGCGAAAATATTTTCTATAACTCTATCATGAATTTTTTTATCAATATTAATTGTGATAAATCCATAATCTTTTGACCAAGCATTGTTACACGATTGTTTAAATTCATCTTTATTTCTTACACATAAATCTCTTAACAAATCACTTAAGTTTCTTGCATTTATTTCAAATAGTATAAATATATTTGCATTCTTTCTAATAACACTTCCGTCTAATGAATACATACTTTGTGTTAAATAAAAAACACTACAGTTATTATGTCTACCTCTTGTGAAATAATTTCTCTGAACTGACTGATTTCTATCATTAACACAATCATCAAAAATTACACAATGTTTCATTGTTTTATCTAGTTTACTAGGATCTTGCATATTACCACTATCATCTATTAATTGTATCTTTATATGCTTATTTTTATTGGATTCTACTAACTGACTATTTTTGCTGCTTCTTCACACCACGAACTTATTTCTTCTTCATCTTCAGATTTTTCATATTCTTTGACTAATGAAGCAATTGCTGTTTTTTTAAGATTATTTTCAAATCCATATTTTAAAAATTGATAGACGGGTTGTTCTGCCGTTGTTGTATAAATTATGAGATTGTTATAATCCAAAAAATTTGGAGTCGTTAAAATTTTAAATAATAGATACGTTTTTCCACAACCTGATCTTCCGCAAATAACTGACAAAACTTTATTAGATAAATTTGGATGATGATTAAATTTAAGTTTCTTTTTATTTAATGGGGGTACTTCACTCATTTTTTAATAAAAAAATTTATTTTTATTTTATTTTTATTTTTAAAGAAGAAGAAGAAAATTAAACTTCTCTAGCTTCGCGTGGGAGTTTATACCTCCCGAACCAAAAGATCTATCATAATTTCTTCACCTCCAAAATTTATTTCTTGTCCTTTTTCATCAGTGATTCTAATGCCAATGTTGTTAATAGTTTTTCTTGTAATAGGAAAATATATTAATGTTTGTGGAATTACATTTAATCTATAACCAATTGGTACAGTAAAAGCTGGAAAACTGAATATTAAATTTGATAATTTACCATTTATATATCCTCCTTCAATAATGTCACAATGTACAACAATTGAATTTATTTCAGTTATTTTTGGAATCTTCTCACCTAAATGATAACCTTGACTATAGGTTTGTTTATTAAATCCTAATAGCTTTGACAATGATCTATCATGATTAAAATCAACTTGATGATTTTCGTCTAAAGTAAGAGAAAATTTATTGGCTGCCGGTTCAACCGCAAAATGTAATTGTTTCTTATCTTTAAATGATATACCTAAATGTCTCTTAATTTCACTTGATATTGATTCAACTTCGTAAGAACCAGGAAGAAAAGTTAGTATTTTCCATGTTTTACCTTTATCAGTAGAATATCTAAATTGATCATTCACATCTTTGATAACGTTTTGTATAGTGTTAAATGTAGAGAAACTAGTCAATGCAATTTGATAATTTTTATTTTGTTCCAAATGTAGAATGGGTTCTAAATTACAAGTGTGTGATGAAGTAGTTGTTATAATTTTTAACGTCGTACTAAATTTTGATGAACCCAAAATCTCTGTTAGATTTTCTAAATGATTATTAATTTTGTCTAAATCTGCTGAATACATTTTTAAACTAAAAAATTAAATAAATATTTTTTTATGAAATATTTTTTTATAAAAAATTAAAAACAACAACATATTTCAGCTACACAATTATAATCCTCTTCATTTAGAATCTTCTTTTCTAACAGTCTTTTCAATATAGCATGAATTTCATTGAAACTATAATTATGTCCTTCTTTTATTGCAGATATTAAAATATTTAATCTATTTAGTAATTCTTGTGGATCATCTGGTAAAAATATAGTTGTTTCTGTTTTCTGTTTTTCAGATAAACCTTTCCCTACTTTAACTCCCGATGATAATAAATTTTGTAATTGTTTATAACGTCTAAGAGATTTTACTGCACCAACTCTGTCTAACATAGCTTTATATTTTATGAGATCTTCTACAGCATAATTATTTAAATCTGCTCCTCTTAAAAGATTAACAAAATTTCTATCTAAATTAAAAGGAGATTTATCTGGTGAAAAAATTAAACCTCGAAAAGGTCGTGGAAATATTTCTTTTTGACCGAGATAAAATCTAGGTATTGTTTTTCCATCTATAAATGAAATAGAATGTTCAAATTGCATAGATTTTGGTAATTTCTTATTAATGTTTGATTCTAGTAATCCATAGTCATCTAATATAGTTTTGTGCTCTGGATCTGTTATATCAATTTGTTTATCATTATTTGTAAGTTCTTTTTCAAGAGTTTTAAATGGTTTCATAGTTTTTTCAAAATCAGTTTTTATTTGCTCGGTTTGCTGCATTTTTTCAAACATATCAGATTGAATACCAGCTTTTATCATTCTATGTTGAAGATGATTTTCTTTCATAATATTTCTTTGTTTTATTAACTCTTCTAATTGTTTTATTCTTTTAAAATTATGAGCTCTAATTTTATCCATTTTTAAAATATAATATTTGAATTTTGTGGTAACATTGGAATACAGCAAAAACATTTTACTGAACAAATTATTTTTTTATTGCTTTGTTGTTTGACATCTTTTCGTTTAAAGTTTTCTCTTTTTAAGTTTTGTTTAATAAAGTTTTGTTTAATAAAGTTTTGCTTAAATTTTCGCTTAAAGTTTTTAGCTCTTCTAAAAAAATGTTATCATTTTCTTCATTAGAAATTTTACCACCAGTAAAAGTTTTACCATCACTAGAAATTTTGCCATCCTGTCTATTCTTATCATCAACTTTTTCGGACTTTAAATGAAATGGTGTTTTATTAGCTTCATTAGCTATTTGATCAAATTTTTCAATCTCATCTAACGTAATAACATTATCATCACATACTCTTTGAAAGTAGTAATGTAGTTTATCATAGACTTCTTTAATATGTAAATGCTTAGTTTTTAATGATTTTCGTTTCTTAGTTATTAAAGATTTATCTAACATTGTAATAAGTGAAGTTGCAAAAACACCCGTACCTGTTAAAGCTGTAGCAACTACTGGAATTACTAAAACACCTGAAGATATAACAATTGTTAAAGCACCTAAACTTATTGTTAAGAATATGCCAATTCCTTGTGTTACATTCTTAACTTTAGTCCATCTCTTTCTTAATTTTTTATAATGCTCTAATCTTAATAATAATTGAGATTCTTTATCTTTCATATAGCGTACTCTATCTTTGTGTTTTTCTTTGTTCATTTTTTCAATGTTCATTTTTTCAATGTCCATTAAAGTAGAACTACGTTCATATGATAACGAAGGATATATTCTTGCGGTTTCTTCAACTTTTGTTTCATCCACTTTTGTTTCTTCCATTTTTAAAGAAATATTTTTAGTCACATGATATATTTTTAGTCACATGATATATTTTGAAAACCTGAAAGATGGATAAAATTCATGAATTTGAAAATCTTAACTTTTATGACTTTCGGTGTCCTGGAACGGTCATGATTTTGGGAGTAAAAATTGTAATTCTCAAATTTGAGATTCTTAACTTTTCTGATTTTTTCGGTGTCCTGGAACGGTCATGATTTTAAGGGTGAAAATTGTAATTCTCTAATTTTGAAATTTTGAAAAATTTGAAAATTGGGTATTTTTAAAAACGCTTAAATTTTCGCCCTTCGGTCTTCGGCCACGTGAAATTTGAAGTCTACCTAAATTTTTGAAATTTTTGAAATTTTGATTTTTTTGAAAAACCCGCAAAAGTGTGACATCCGGCGCAAGCGAAGCGAAGCAAAGCGAAGCGAAGCGTCGCGCCGGATGTCACACTATATACTACTCCCCTTTATAACTGGTTTGTATAATTTATTCAAAGTCAGCTTGAAGAGATCATTTATTCGTTCAAACATTCTACCGATTTCCTTTTCTGTATCTTGCAAGCTCATTGTGGGAACCTTAGAATCAAAAGTTGACGTTGCAAATGCCTTTTGAATTTTAATCATGTTTTGGACAGATGGTAAAGATGTTGAAAAAGGATGTAAAGTTAGATGATGAAAAGCCCATGTACCATGTAGACTATTTTGAAATATGCGAAAGCAATCATCCTTCTCTCGCACTTCTTTATGTAATTCAAAATAGTTGTTCTTTAGCAAACTGATATCGTTGTAATAAGTAATTTCAGTTAGAGCAACTTCATGGGGTCCATGCAGAGTAATTGGATTAGCGAATTCAACAGAGTAGAGAGATGGTTTGTTACTTGGGAATATCTTGGGGTTGCTATTGCTTGGAAGAATGATGTTGAAGTTAGTAGACATGTTAAACTCATATATGGAAGAAGTCACATGCTATATTAGCTTAAAAGTTACGAGTGTCTGCCACCTCCACATTTTGTAGATCCTGGTGCGTTATCCAGCTATTGAATGAATCAGGATATCCTTTCCATTTAACTAGATATTTCTTTTGATTGCCATGTCCTTTCCTCCTAATTATTTTGTCAATCATATACACCTCTTCACTTCTGTCTACTACTTGCAATTCATATGAGTAAAATTTTCTTTCTATTGGATTGCCATGGTAATCTATCAATTTGTACATGATGGGTCCAAATTTTCTATTCACTTCATCTACAAAAAACTCTTCTTCAGTCCAATTAGGTAGATAACCCTTCTCAAATGTAGACTTAACCTTCGAAATCCGAACTCTATTACCAACATTTATTTTCTTTTCATTGGAAATGTTTTTCGCTTTCTTATCATACAATCGAAGCCATACATCCATCGCATTATCTGGGCTAACATCAACAGGTTTCATCTTAATGATTCGATGGTAGCTTTCATTGTAATTCTTAACAAATTTCTGCAGCTCACCTATCCAAACATGTGTATTTTTTGCAGTGAAATACGCCATATTTTTGTCTTCAGTGTGTGATTGAACCTCTCAACCATGGCAGCTTTATAAACACTTTTGACACTAAACAATTCCACATTATGACTTTTAAGGAGACTTCGAACATGAGAGTTTTCGAATTCCTTCCCTTGATCGGTCTGTATTCTTTGCGGAACACGCCCCTCATCGAAAATGCTCTGAAAAGCCGCTTCAACTTCTGGTCCTCGTTTAGATTTCAGCGCACGTGCCCAAGCATAGCGAGATAAAATATCTATTACGGTTAAGATGTATTTATAGCCATCATTGTACTGTGATATCTGTTGCATGTCAGCCAAGTCCGCTTGCCATTGACTATCTATATTGTTAACAACATATTTTCTCGTTGGAAACCGCTTTCTCACATTTTTGTGAAGAGTGTAAGTCTGTTGACTCCTTAACCACTTCTTGACTTTCTCTATTCCCACACCTGCTGCACGAGCTAGAACCTCCGGACGACTGAAACTTACGGGGTGATTTAAGTCGTAATAAATCTTTCTGAGTTTCACTGCTGTACTCATCGTCTTTGTTCTGATTTGTACGCGTATTACTCCCACAGCAACTGCTAACACAATTGATATCAACCTCTATGCCCTCTTCTCCTTTACCTTCGAGCGCAGATTTCAAACAGCAGCAAAACTTTTGTAGCGACATGATATACGAGAAGCAAAGCTTAATTTATATTTGCTTAATATTTACTATAATCTTTTCCAACACGCATTGAGCGCCTAGTAGCTCTTTTTGGTTGAAGATCATCGGGATCATGAAGCTGTCGCTTGACCGCCATCGTGGGTGTTTTACTTTTTGATCCATCTTGTAAGTGACCCTTGTGCAACTCATTCACAGTCGGTCCTCCAATAATATTATGTGGTACATTTTGATCAGATAAAATTTTCTGAAAATATGACCACCCTTGTGGTGCACCTACTTTTCGCCTTACATCTCTGACAGCATATTGCAGAAGGTCATCTATGTGACTATTTCTAATAACATCACCAGTTGTTTCATCTATTATCTCTCCTCTCTCATTAAACTTCACATGTGGATCAATGAAGTCAAATAATCGCTCAGCGCGCACACGATATGGTCGAGGTGTTGACAAGGTTATAAATCGTCGCAACTTATCACGAATCTGTCGCCTCTCATCAATGTTTTCAGCTGCTAACTGCATTCGTCGATAGGGATCCTTAATCTTCTGAATTTCTATATCCTTTTGTGTTAGTTCCTTAAGTTGATTCGTAATAGGTTGATCTATATTTTTGACTTCCTGTGCACTTTGTAATGTAGTCAATTGTATATACTCCTCTTGAGGAATGACTACCATCTTTGAATATGGCATGTTTGAAATAATAAGGCAACAAAGTACATTGCTTAAAACTAACTGTGAACCGAGAAAACTGTCATTGGTTCAGTGGAATTAGGTATGATATTAGTTCGAAATCGAAGTCGTTCCGGACATTCCTGGGTTAGATCAATAAATAGATAGCCATGTGGTTTCTTTGTTACATCTTCATATATTTTTGAAAGTACTTTAGGTTGTTGAGGTAATATCTGTCTACTGAGATGATGTATCTGACTGCTGTCTCTTGGATTTTTAAATATTGCTAAATAATGTGTATTCAAACTCCTAGTTCTTTGCTCTTTCCCTCCATCAAAGATGTTTTGGGTGATATAGATTATGAAGGCTTCCCTATGATGTGCAGTTTGAATGAACATTTCAGTTACATCCTTTGAAGATTTGCTTTCTCGTAATAGATCATCTAATACTAGTAAGTCACCTGTTTTGATGTCTTCAGTTGTCGGTAACCCTTCCTTCACATCATAACCTTTCTGACGAAGTGCAGAATGCAACTGTGGTTGAAATATACCATAATACCATTTAACTCTTTTCATTTCTTTATTAAACATCTCATTTCTAAATTGTAGTAATTGAGTTACAAAAGTAGTTTTACCGGATTGACTTGGACCGGCCACACACATTGTACGATCAGTGAATAGGCGAAAATCTGTCATTCTGAAATTTCAAAAGCTTTAAAGACTAGCACCCACCAGTTTGCTTAGAATAAAACAAGACATGTTCCATAACAACTTTATTTACATTTAGAAACTTTCATTTCACATTCACAGCATTTGTGTTTCCTCATCAATATCAGCATTGAAATAACTTCTCGCGTCAGTTTGAGCATCTTGGCGTTTCAATTTCAACTTAACACTCCCTTCCTAGGATTTCCGCCCCCGCTTTTTGCATTCTTCAACATCCTTCCCATCTTTTGAAGTAGGTTTATCGATGGTGATTAGACACTTATCAATCGGCATTGGCTCATAAACCAACTGTAGAACTTTCATTTGTAACGATGCCACTTTTCCGGTTGAGCCGTGAGCACCAATGTATAGTCCGTTGACGTGTATTAAACCCATGTATCGTCCGCGCTTCAGATCATCACACTCCATTGTATTTCCAAGTACATCGAATGCTTGAAAGTGATCGGACAATTTCAAGAATAGCGTATCGAACTCGGGTAATTCCTTATAGCCACTTCCTTCCTCTAACGCCGTCCTCCAATGTGTAGGAGCACTTTCGGGCAACACAACGCATTCCTTCGCCAAAGAGTCGATGGTTTTGAGTATCATCTGCTGCCAATTCGGAAAGGTCACTCGCATTTGTCTCATGTTGCTATATCCAGATGAAGACATACCATTACTGTGGAAAAATGGAACTTGAAGGTAGAAACCATCGTCACCATAGCTCAACGTTTGGAAGTAAAAGGTATTTCCAATCCCTTGAACCTTCCTTGTTGGTCGGAATTTTAAGAGATCACGTTCAAATGAGTCGCCCTCCTCTCTAACTATAAACATTTTTTGAGACATAATTCAATGTTGTACTTATTCGGAGCTTTTCAACCGTCAGCGATGAATGATAGCTTGAAAGTGATTAAAGAGTACAAGCGCGTCTCTCTTATATACATATTCACATGAGTCATCAATCAATGATGACGTGTCAATCCATCATTCGTCGTCTACAGCAACACTGCGGCACCTGCTACAACTTTCCCTAGTGGACTGTTGAGTACATTGTAAATGCTGTTTCCAATATCATTCAACATATTCAAAAACCCACCACCTCCACGCTGAACTAGGTTCCGCCTTTTCATATCACTGCTTCTTGGATTTGAAAATTTTCTAATGCTGTTTAGAGAATCAGTACTCAATAAAGGATTGTATATTGGGAGGCATTTGTGTATTGCAAAAGCCAAATCACGAATAAAATCCTCACTTGAGTTTTGAATTAATTTGCACTTAACTTTATTGTTTCGCATGCTGTTTAACTTTCGCAACGTCTTCTTAAACTGACTTGAAGGTCTAAAAGAACCATTCTTCCGAGAAAAAGATGCCTTTCGTTTTGCAGTCATTTTTATTGTGTTAAAAGCAAAGCATTTATGAAAATATACATTTTTGCTTAGTTCCATGCAACAAAGTCAAACGGTAACAGATGGTAGGTCGTAGTCATCAACATCACTCAAGGTCTGAGTCGTTGCAGTTATAAGCTGTTCTATATTACACATTAAATTCTTCGATAGAAGACAGCATGAACAGCATGGTTTTGAAGCGAAGACTTTTAAAAGTTTAGCATAGTATGCTCTAAACTTGATTATGTCCCGGTCATCTTGCACTGCCACATTGACGCTCATCGACGGGGGTCCGGTAAACATGTCCACCTTGAATTTACCACCATTTTCGTCATAGTGGCTAAATACAATTATATCATGTAAACAAGTCTTCAATTTCCGTGTTCTGATTTCACAATAGCAACGAGAGCTCTGTGGAATAGCTTCCGTCAAACTCAGAGGTTTGAACACTTCATCGAGCCAAAATCTTAGTACTTGCGTAAGGGCATTGGTCAATGTTCTCATTAAGAGTTTCTGAAGTTCAATATCATCTTCACAATGGTAGAATGTGACAATATCCTCCATCAGATCTATGAGATCAGCTTTGTAACCAATAACATCATTTGCAGAGAAGAAAATCTTGCTAGTAAACAGATTGTCTTTGTGAATAATTGAAACAGGAATGATTGTGGTAAATGGCATGTTTGTTAATGTCTACAATCCTCAACAAGTATGATTGAAATAGAAGTGTAATAACCTTATATACAAAAGCTGCACAATAGCAACCAATTACAGACACACATGATGACCCATCATGAACGATATACATTGACGGTTGAAATTATTTCTCCATCACAAAGGGGACAAAATATAGTTTCCAAGGGTACATAACATGTAGAATACATAACAAAATGAGAACATGGAAACAAGAGAAGGGATCTTTCCCGTTCAAAACACCGAATGCAGTTCCGTTCACATAATAATTTAAACGTCTCTATTTCTAATTTCTTTCTGGAGTCACTTTCACTGTTAGAGCATTTTGATAAATCAGTTGAAGGTTTCACTTCTTTTATCTCCGTTTCAGATAGTTCCAATTCCATCCTTCTAATTTCACTGTCTTTGAAATGTAGCATTGAGAAATCCTCTATCCAACTACGATCCAAATTGTAATTCATGGCATGCTCATCCAGATCCATTAGTCGTTCAACTAAATCGCCAGCTTTGATATTTTCATTTAGATTTGTAACAGTTTCTACAGCCTTTAGCGAATAACCAAGATCTCTTGCAACAATCCATGAAATTGGGAGGCTAACCATCAAGCAACTTCCACGTATTTATAACTTAACTTAGTTATGAAAATAAATAAAATTGCCATCATAGTCACAATGGTCACAATTGTCGCATTTGAGCAAGCAGTCTCAAAACAAACAACTATCTATTCAAGTTCCGAAATAAATGTTCGCATCCCTGTTCTAATTCACTCACTTTAATTCAATCTCGGAACAGGCTGTTACAACCTCAGTACACAACTGATTGTACCGAACCTCGAAACATGAACTCAGTTCAAATCCCAATCGGAACGTGGTTCCTATTCACATGATTGGAACGCGGTTCGAATTCAAATGTTCATATTTACATGTTTGGAACGCCATGTTCGAATCCTCGTTTAAATCTTCACTTTTTGCGTCCACATTATTAACTACTAATGTTCATCATACATTTACAAGTACACTTCTCAATCATCCCGTACACGTGCAATACCCTAGATGCCCGTTTTTGGATAAAACATGCATGATGCATGTATCATGGATAAATCCTATCAAGAAATTTCATTCCTTATTAAATAAAATGGTCTATTTTGGTGTAGATATAACTATATTAATAATATTTAGCATTGTAAAGAGTGGGAAATGTATATAAAAATTTCTCAGAATAGTAATTTGGAATTGTACATGGTAAAAACATCGATGATCCATGTACGTGGATAAAATACATAATTAAAAGAGCGTTTCCTGTAGAGAAGAATTGTCCATTTGAGTTAGATACCGACTTTACTAATAATATTGATGCTGTAAGAAGTAACAAATGCATTTAAATTACTCAAAGAATCGCTCATGGATAAAACATCGATGATCCATGGATATCGACATGTGAAACATATAGGGCCTATACGACATATGAAATATGCATGTCTACTATTATTTCGAGTGTTTTATATATGCCCTTTATATTTCATGAAATGGTGTGTATAATTAAGATATTCAGGTGACTTCATCGCTTCTCTCTTTCTCACTCACTCACTCGTTCCTCTTTTCTTCCTCTTCTTCTACTCATTTTTCATCATCTTTCACATTCACTACATGTACATTGTAGCTACAATGGCAACAACATCAGTCAATGCTGACGAACAGGTCAACAATATTAGGCCTACACATGACATATTTTTTCAATATTAAGCAATTCTATCGGCACACATTTTTCTTATCAAATTGAAACATTTATTGAAGTTTCTAAGTTCCACACCGTGCCCATCAGCAAGTCGACTTTGATCAGTTTGCTCGTGTGTTCGCTAAATTACTAAGCTAGTAATTTGCAAAACTTATGATATTAAATCAGCATGTAACTGAACCAAACAATTGCATAAGTATCTCGCTCAGTCTGCGTAATTGTATCTCGCTTCTATAACTTTCCGTCACTATATTAAGGAAATTTGCCACGCGCACGCAGCTGAGGAAGTTCGGTCACATTGTTGGCAGCCTGATCGTGGCCGCATTCGCGAGCCATGAGCGGTCGATACTATTCTCTCGCTGGGAACTGTTGATACCTGTGGCTCAGCGTCCCTGCTTAATAATTATTGTCCGCCCATCACGTGGGACCACAGAATTAAATATTTTGTTTATCTGCTTCGGTTTGCTAGAAGTGTGATTAATACGAAATGGACGGCACATTGAGGAGCCTATTAGCTGGCCAAAAAGGAATTCCTAATACCTTACAGAGATAGGAAAAAGTCGTGAGTCGCTTGCGGATTAATGTGAGTTCCAGCGAAGTGCTTCGATTGCCAAAATTCCTTCAGATTCGAAGAATTCAGATCATTGCCCACAAGTTTTCTCCATAATGTTGACCCTTCCGATCATTATTAAAGAAAGTAGCAGGCGTACGAAAATTAGTTCACTTGATGTTTTCACATCCTCTCCTCGGCATTGCTCACTGTATAGTGCATACATTGAATCGAAGCCAGGCATCGATGTGTGTTTTGGTGTGTGCGAAGTGATATCACAGCACGCACGCATCTCTCACTGGCTCTGTTGTCCTTTGCTGACAGCTTATTGTTTGCCATTTCCAATAGCAAGCGATACACGAATTTTCCATTCGAGAAGGAGCAGGTTGTCTAATTCTGTGATGTGCCATATCGATATTAAGGTTACATGCAATTCTTCCTTTCTAGGAAACCGAAGCGCGCGCAGATGAATCTAGTTCTGTGCGTGGGACAGAAAGCTGCGCAAGTTGTGCGCTCTTCGTTCTCGTGAACCCGTGTTAACTGCTTAATGTTACAAAAGTCAGCGCATCAAGAGGATATTCTACTTACACACCTTTATTTATTCATCGTCTACGTTTTTTCATTATCTTACTTAGTTTTCATGCACAACATGGAGCACAATTCAAAAATGAACACTCGCATGTAGTCAGTGAGTTCTTCCACTCAATGAAGCCATCAAGTTCCTTTGATTTGTGCATCAGAATTAAAAATTCATCACTTGGATCAAACCGCAGAAAAAGGGTAAGCTTCTAAATGTTTCCAAATTTATTTTGTCAACTTACAGCATTTAACTGCAAGTCTAGGTACATGTATTTGGAAATCCCGAAAACAAAATCAAAGGAAAGATTTGGTCATATGATACAATCGATAAATCAAAAGTTGGTTTATTGACCATGAACACGTAGAGACATTTCTATGACTGTACTGCTATCTCTGCTATTAATTTTGCAAATACTAGAAAGCTACTAGCGTCATACTTAATTTAATTTACTGGCAACAACAAAATATCTCAATTCCTCTTGGTTCCTCTTAGCAGCACATTTTGGGAGTTCTTTATATAAATATCATAGCTATCAAGAACTCCTAAAATGTGCTGCTAAGAGGAATTCTTAGCATATTGAATTCAAAGTGAATAAGTCTTGGGCATGTGACATCATTTGTGTGATGGAAAACCCAAGACTTATTCACTTTGAATTCAACATGAGAATGTGCATGCATATCAGTTTTCACGACGACGTTTCTCGTTGAAAAATCGATCAAAAGTTGATTGTGTCGTGAAAAGAATCATAATCAAATGGGAATCTGTTGAAACGGTAATACACTGCTTTTAAATTCGTAATTTCTGATTGCTTTGAAAATAGCACAAAAATCTGGGCATGTTGAGACAAAATAGTTGCATGCTAGAAACTATGAGCATGAAAGAACTTAATTAACGCATTAAAACCATTTCAATTTAGCACTTCAATAGTAGGCTATACTTGTGCTATAGCATCAATATTTGGATGACAAATAATTGAAAAAAAATTTGAAACAATTGAACATGGTATAAGGCATAAAAAATCTATTCCAGGACTACAAAAAGTTTAGATGGAGAATATTTTTATCAATGCGGACAAACTATTGAGCTATTCGATATCTGCTTAAGTTATACAATTTAATCTTGTTTCTGAAAAATGGATCCATCAAGGAAGCTTGTTTAAATAGGTCACTATTTCCATTTCATAAATATTGAACTGAAAACCTGTAGCTAACGCCCATGATATTCAATTAATTTTTTCAGAACTGCTACATTTTAGAAAATTATATCAATTTGATATTTCGAGTCGTTTAAGAAAAATGATCAAGCACACAAAAGGCATAGATGCTACACGACGGACTGCACACTGTAATAAAGATCAGTTATGCGTTGCCGTCCAACAATAGGTTTAGTTTTGCAAAATCAATTATTTTTCATGCCTTACGATTAATATAAAACAATCAAAGTGCAAACTCATTGCCACTCTTTTATATCAATTTGTGTTTACTTATTACAAATTATGCATCGCACTTTTCATATCATCGTAGGCCTAGTTATTATGGTCACATGTTAGTTGTAGGCCCGCATGTCACCATGAATACCTGAAGAGATGCTGTCACATAAACGGTAGACAAGATGACATTATGTGTGTGTTTGCAGATTGTGATTTTAACAAAATGAAATTACATGTACGGTGTTAATATTATAGAAAATTCAAGCATTCCTGACTATCTTCATCTCATGAACGATTGACAGGTGGTCGGCAATAGGCTATACTCCGTTTTTATTTGCAGATTGCATTTTTCTAAAAACAGTTACCGGTACTTGAATATCAAAATAAAAGAATTCATAAATTGTTAATGATCACAATTCAACCACTCCTGAATATCTTCATTTGCTATCAAAATTCCTAAGAATAATATCGTTTGCCACATTGTCAGAGATGAAATGAGTCAAAAGCAGTTTTCTTAAGTCTTTACTACAACACCTAAAATTACTATAAATGATTTCTTTTCTAAACTTTGAGTAGGCCTACCCATAGAATGTTAATTAAGATTAGTTAAGTATGATAATTCTTCTAGCTGCTCTGCACATCAGCACAAAATTTGTCTTCTTTTTACAGGTGCTTATTGCTGAGGCTGCGCAAACTCGTCGTATCTGTGCATCAATGACTCAATACCTGACCTACGCTCGGCTGTTTTTTCGTCTTGTCTTGTGATATTGACCCCGAAATACTGGAATTATTATTTACCCATAAATCTCTCATATATTCGCAACGTCCCACCGATCATCAGATTCGGACAAACGTCTTGTGGTCCAACTGAAGATGTTTTTTCAGTGACCTCGTATTATCGCTTCAAACTTCATAGTACTAGTGATTGTTTCTCCGTTGAACTGTAAATTTTTCGTGACATCACCTCTATTCTTAAAAATGTGATGATGACGTCGCGACGGTGTTTCAGATGACGTGAAATACGCATTCGGACTGTGGGCATGTTTTCTGGTTGGAAGGATTTTCAAATGAAGGATGATCAAATCCGGAAAGAGAAATTTTCTTTATGTTGATAACAGTGATTTTCATCAAAATTATTTGTATCTGATCTTTCGATGTGTGCTACTATATGAACGTCATCCTATACGGTGGCAAAACTTTGTGCATTTTCTAAATACGTATGAAAAATTGTATTTTTGAAGGATATCCATTCCTTCTGCTGTTTACTTGGGAGAGCAGGGCTCAGTTTTTGTAATCTCTATGAATGCTATCGTACAAAGGATAATTTTAGCAAGAATAACTATTTTACCAAATGTAGGTCTAACAAATATTTTCTTACACGATTACTATTGTGCGGAAAATCAATCATGCTTGAAATTTGAATTAAGAACAAAAGAATACACTTCAATCTACAGCGTTATATTCCGTATAGCTCAAAGGGAAGAAGCGTACCGTGCCATAACCTATTTGTTTTAATCAGAAGAAAACTCCATAAGCTGAATGAGTGATCAATCGTTTCTTGTTATAATTTCAAATATCTTTCAACTAAATTTCTCAATAAATTGTCATGTTACCCTTCCAGTCGACAGTGCTGCATCAAGAAAATATATAAAGAATATTTCAGAGTAACATCTTCCGAATAATCGCTTGCACTGCCATTTTAATCGTTTTAAAACATTTCTAGAAAATACACATCTCTGATAGCTTTTAGAATTATATTTGTTATTCGATCAGAGCCTTTTTTGAAAAATACCTTATTTTACTAATTACAAATCACATGTAAAAGTTCTTCTTTCTAATTTTTTATTCCATAAATTCATTAGAAATGTTTTTTGAATTGGAGATTGAAAACTGTGTTAGAGACTGATTCATTTGTGTTTCATTAATTCACGTTATGCATGAATTTTCCTTGTGTCTTCAATACATTGCTATAAACATGATGTCGATTTTATACACGGTTATTTAATTTGCATTTGAATGCCTCTGGGACATGTGCAATTTTATATCGAAGATAATGTATGGCCTTGCGCCACATCTATGGAGTGACTGGAATTTGCCAGGGATGTAATGAATGTATTTCAAGTTGTAAAGTGTGCATGTTCGTAAATTTTACAATGTTGTATTCATTCAACATGTAGACTTTATCACTCCACGAAAAAAATGTGCTATGAACCTACAATACAGATTGTACAATGATACTAGCATCACTGGTTAATTTCATCTATTCGATGGTAAAATTATAGATGTCACATGATTTAATCATTGATATTTCATTGACAAAACATGCATATAACATGGATGTCTCATGGATAAAACATGCATGATCATGCATGGCCATGTATGATGCATGCATGATCATGCATGAATCATACATGATCATGTATGAAACATGCATGGGAAGCATGCATGTTTTATCCAAAAACGGGCATCTAGGGACACGTGCATTTTTGGTGTAAATGAAAATGCACTACTTTTACACGTGTAATACACGTGTAATCTTTGCATATGAATACACGTGTACAAGCACACTACTTTTACACGTGTAATACACGTGTTATTGCTGAGGACTTGACTCGAAGGTCAATTTTAGAATTTCAAGTTTAGACTAATGACGCGGTCTGTGGAACTCAAGTCAAGTCAGTTATAATCTACTGCAGCTATACACAAAGTGACAACAACAAGAAACCCCTAATAACTATTGTTGCCACATAAAAATAATGCACAACGTTCACAACGATTACAACGATTTACAACGATTTTGACTGATGAGTTGTTGATTCTCTAAATTCATAGATTGCATATTCAAATAACTGACTACATGATATTCATTTTTGGAGTAATTTCTTCTCTGAAGCAATTAAATGTATTCAATTTTTACATCAACTGATCCGAACAAAGCTTCGTTGATGTCTTAATTAACGTTCTTTAAAAGTAAGCAAAATATTTGGTAGGCCATGAGATCATCCAAAAATCTAAAATATATTTGTATTTTGTTCAAATGTTGGAGTCGCTTTAATTCATATTATTTCGGTATTCTTTTCGCTCAGAAGATTTAGGCTGTAAAAATCATTTTTAAATAGAAAATGCATACAACAAAGTCAGGTTTTCATTTCTTAAAAATTGAAAGTAAGTTACTTCGTATTGACTCAGGTTTGCAAATCATCTGAGTAGCACGATAGCTGTTTTCTAGTGGATAGAAAATTTGTTTCAAAATTTGTTCATACCTAATCATAGACTTCTAAATTTCCTTGTCACTAACTAAACTCATAGACTTCTATATGCCATATGCTATATTATAGAAGTCCATGCTAAACTAAATTAACTTCTAAACTAAATTTAGAAGTCTATGACCTAGTTATGTTGCTGTTCGATTTCCTTGTCACCTTCTTAATTAGCTGCTGTCGATTTCTGTGATCATGCATGGAAGTCTATGATCAAAGCTAGTTTGGAAACTTAGCTGCACATGTAGGAACATAGCATAATGCTGTGAATTCAAATTTTAACAGGTCCGCTTCAATGCGATATGCCTGGCTCAATGAAAATTGATCTAGTGGAATAATTGAAATCAAGATCAAGTCAATTTGATGATCAATTGGAACATTTGGAAAATGGGACTTACTCACATTTTGTGACAAATTGCCATCATATTGGTCTATTCTTGTGATTTGCATTTTCTAATGTGGAAGTCTTTTATTCTGAAAAATAGTGCTTCTACTTATTCTGTGTTTTATGGACTTTCCTTTTATGGGCTATAGATTTTATATTTCACCAATCATTTACAACGATTCATGCATGTCGCACATGTTTAGAGAAAATAGTCAAGAAACGCATGACTGTTCGGAATAGCTAGCAGGTAATATAACGCAAAATTGAATTCCTATGAGCTATGTACCGTACATGTTGGGTATCTTCGAAGTAGTAAAAGGATGATACGCTAAAATAAATTAGAGCTAAATTTTAAGTTGTGTAAAGGGAGTCTTTTCGGGTAGTAGTTTGGTGTATTTGTACACGTGTAATACACGTGTATTATATGAACAAAAAACACGTGTATTCACGTGTCTGATACACGTGTATTACACGGGTCCAATACATGTGTACATGTTGAGTGGGATTACATGTGCTTCATTATTACTAAGCAATGATCCTGGTAATGACAATTCATGACTGAATACAAATTGATGTTGGATTCGCATTTCCTTTCTTTTTCATACTCAATCCATGGGATACCGCTTGCAATAGTTTCTTTTTTTCAGTGAATGTCATTTTTTTCATTCGTCACAGTTTTGCCATGCCGTTGTACACTTGAGCGAGACTTATGCCCTGTAACCGCCATGGCGGCTTGGTCAGTCAATATTGTTTCTTTTAGAGTCATTACTGTCGTTGAACGAATGCAGTGATTCGTATAGATAGACTTGAGATCAGCTCTTTCAGATATTTTTTTATTCATCATATTATTGAGAGAGTTATTTCCTAATGGTTCCTTCACACACCACCAGTGGATGTTAAGTCCAATTGACCTTTGGTTTTGGAAACAGATTTTCATCCGGAAATTTGGAAAAAAAAGCAATTTCATTGCTGTTACAGGATATTCCTCCTTGTTCAGAAGCTCTGTCATCACAATTTGTCGAAAACTTTTCGTGTTTTTTTAGTTTTAGCATTTTTATCTTTCCGAGGTTGAATAAGATCAATGTATGATTTATCTCAATGTTTGAAAATTTTCAATGAATCTTTACTAAATGACCGCAACCATTCTCGGCCACAAAATCCAAATTGATAAAAATGTTAAAAAACACGTCATCTTGCAGTCTTTGTGGAGTGCTTATGTTAAAGCATGAACGAACCGTTTCTTTATCATCGTTATCTATGGATGAAAAGCCAGATCCACTTTTAGAAACCTTTTTTGTTTTGATTTCAAAGATGCATCAATGGACGCCGTAAATGTTTTGTCAAATTTATGAAAGGATTGGTTATTGATAATTTCTAAAGGTCTATTATCCAGAAGATGCCTCTGAAGCGAAGCGGCATAATGTTCATTTTCTCTTTTCCTCGCTTGCGTGAAAAAGAGGCGGAGGTAGGATTTGAGGCACATTTCGATATTATCCGGCAGATTATTCTCCGTTACAAAACTTTTTAACATGTGGACATAGTTTCTTCTTTTTCGTTCTATGTTGCTTGGTTTTGCTTCTTCTGCTTGGCTCTGTATTTGATTCAGTTCTTCTGTCAATTAATAATATTCTATGAATTCAGTATTCGGTGGTAGTCCAGTCCACTGGCTAAAGATAATGTCCTCCATTGAGTTCTTTTGAGAGCTGCTTAAGCCAATGGATACATTAGCAGTGGTCGGATTTAGAATTTTCAGGATTTCGAAACTCCACGAAACCCCACACCTCAAAACTCAAAGAACTTACTGCATCATATGCAATCATGAGACTTTTCAGAGTCTCGTCATTTCGTCCTGATATATGAGTCTTCGTTTTACATGTATCATCCCGAGTAAAATTACCGTTGTCAGTTTAACAAATACTTACCAAGTACTTGGCATTAAAGTCCTAAACATTTAAGAAATATTTAAGAAATATTTATCAAACCTAGTACATTTCCTAAACTTTTACTAAATATTTAGCAAACTTTCCAAACTTCCACAAAATATTTGGCAAATTCTCTGAACTTTTACGAAATGTTTAGTAAATATTTTGTAAATTTTCCAAACTTTTACTAAACATTTAGCAAATTATTTCCAGCTTTTATAATATGTTTAGCAAATAATAAGCAAATTTTATCCTACTTCATAGGCGATTATGAAACATTTGCAAATTTGAATTCATGAAAAATATCTTCTTGTATGAAATGTTTTATATTTATCAAATAGAAAACCAAAACAATCATAATTCGGCAAAAAGATAGCTAGCAAAACGCTCTGCTCGAATTATTCATGCTCAAAGTCGTTCAAAATCCGTACGGCATATAAAACTGCATGACTATAATAAAATGACTGATCTTGCTAAATTTATGCTTTGTACGATAGCATTCATAGAGATTACAAAAACTGAGCCCTGCTCCCCAAAGTAAACAGCAGAAGGAATGGATATCCTTCAAAAATACAATTTTTCATACGTATTTGGAAAATGAGCAGAGTTTTATATAGTAGCACACATCGAACGATCCGATACAAATAATCTTTATGAATATCACTTTTATCAACATAAAGGAAATTTCTCTATCCGGATTTGATCATTCTTCATTTGAAAATCCTTCCAACCGGAAAGCATGCCCACAGCCCGAATACGCATTTCACTTCATCTGAAACACTGTCATTTCGAGTCAAACACCGTCGCGCCGTTATCAGTTACATTTTTAAGAATAGAGGTGATATCACGAAAAATTTACAGTTCAACGGAGAAACAGTCACTACCAAATGAAGTTTGAAGCGATGATACAAGGTCACTGAAAAAAAACATCTTCGCGGTTGGACCACAACACGGTTGTCCGAATCTGATGATGGCTGGGACGTTGCGAGTATGAGAGATTTATGGATAAAGAATAATTCCAGTAGTTTTCGGAGTTAATTAGCTCACAAGACAAGACGGAAAAGCAGCCGAATGTAGATCAGGTATTGAGTCATCGATGGACAGATACACAGCCTCAGCAATCAACACCTGTAAAAAAGAAGAATCTTGTGCTGATGTGCAGAGCAGAATTATCAAACTTAACGGATCTTAATTAACATTCTATGGGTAGGCCTACTTAAAGTTCAGAAGATAAAAAATTTATAGTAATTTTAGGTGTTACAGTAAAGACTATTAAGAAAACTGCTTTTGGATTATTTCATCTCTGACAATGTGGGAAGCGATATTCTTAGGAATTTTGATAGCAAATGAAGATATTCAAGAGTGGTTGAATTGTGATCATTAACAATTTATCAATTATTTTTTTAATCAACACTCTTAGTATTTATCAATAATTTTATTTTGATATTCAAGTCACGGCTGTGGAGCCGATGCGTTATCTCATCGGCTCCGGCTCCACGACACTGATGTGAAAGGCTCCGGCTCGGCTCCGGCTCCGACTTCAAATTCAGGTTCTATCTATGCTGGTTATCCTGGATCCGTTGAACGGGTTTTTTGGATAACGGTGTGGCCTTTAGAGGCTTGCTACAATCATCAAATTAGTTTTCATTAACAAGGAACGACTTAAGTTAATAATAAAAATGATAATAGCCTAATATAATGACAAATAACATACTTGTCATATATTTTTGCATGAATTGACTATCTCTGAAAGATAAAATAAAGTTATAGCCAGGATTGGTTAAATTAGATAAAGATCTCCCGCACTGGCTAAATATAAATTGGCCTAGCCTGCAACCAGTCTACTACATTAAATAAGACCACATGAGTGATGATGATATACCTACTTAGCCGTCACAGGGACCGAATAGTAGTATAAGCTTTTTAACAAAGCTTGAATATGAAACTGGATAGCGCATGCCTCTAAATAGCTTATAGGGCCTGTATCTACTCGAACATGGAAAGGGTATCGGCTATATAGCCAAATATACCGTATCAATAAAGACATCAATTGCTTTATTGAATATTAAAGTGTATATAGGCTAGCTTAGGTTGTTATTGTTATTTGTTATTGCCTTTATTCAATAGTCTGTTGGTCCATGAATAATATGATCGGTGGGAAGCCCACGACTCATCATCTGTAGAAATTGTAATTTAGATAGCCTCATTGCAGTGTAGGCTAGAAATGTACAATTGAAAATTATACTTAAAAAATCAAAAATATCTAATTTAGGACAAGTTTTGTAATTCTATGCAGCATACTCAATAAGTTAAGGCCTAACTTACATTATATTAATTTCGTATTTTTCATTATGGCGTAAAGTTGCACTAAATAATTCATCAATGATTCATGTACAGGGTGACTCAAAAGTCTTAATTGGGTTATAAATGGTGATTTCTCAGTAGGTATTTACACTAAGAACCTAATTTTTCGTTTATGCTGTAGAGGAAGAACCAGAATTTTCGAAAGACTTGCATTTTCACAATAAGTGCTGGAAGTGACCTCCGTTAACTTCGGTACAAGGAATGACGCGCTTTTTAAAGTAATCAAAAGTCTTATTAATCGCGACTTTTTTTCGCTGACTGAACTGCTTCAGCAAGCGTCACTCGTAATTCTGTGTTGTTGGTTGGCCTAATCTTATACACCACTTCCTTAATATTACCCCTCAAAAAATAATCAGGAGGCGTCAGATCTGGGCTTCTAGCTGGTTAGTGAATGGGACCGTTTCGTCCAATCCATCGATTAAGGAATTGGATGTTGAGAAATTCTCTAACATTCAGACCCGAATGAGGCGGAGCGCCATCTTGTTAAAAAACGTCGTCGAAAATCGTCCTAATCACCAGTTCCGGAATAAAAAAATCCTTCTACACCTCAAGATAAGTCTTTGGTCACTTGATTCAAAGAAGTAAGGTCCAATGATCGGGTCGCAAAAACATGGCCGCCCATACCACCAGTCCCTTCGACTTCAGGGGAACCTCGCTAGCCTACATAAATGGGGATTTTCATAGTAAAAAATCACACAGTTGTGACTGTCAATGTTACCATTCAAATGAAAGGTTGCCTCGTCAGAAAAACAGAGTTAATGGATGAAACCGGGATCATCACATAACCGGTTAATTTTTTCACAAAACTGAAGCCTTGGTTCATAGTAGTCCGGTAACAGTTCATGCACGTGTGAAATATGACATGAATTCATGCTATTTGTTCGCTTCAAAGCACGTCGTACAGTCTCACCTGGCATATCAAGCTCATTGGCTGCATCCCGTACCGATGGTCATGGATTATGCTCAATCTCTTCCTTGACACGCAAGCCATCACCCTCAGCAAGGGATGGGCGACCACTTCGCTCAGCATCTTGGACAGTATGCTACCCGCTTCGCTAAATTTGTTAAACACCAGTCGGAATATGCTTTCAGAAGATAGCTTTGATGAACATTTTCTTACAGTACATTGAGTTTTGTAAATATTTTGTAGGCCAATCAATCAATCAGATTTCATGATAAAGTATTTTTGGCTGTAGTCAGTGTGAAAAAATTTGTAAGTGAAAAACGTCATTCATGACATCTGATCATTTGGTTGACCTCCATAATATGAGTGAGCTTGGATGGACCCTTAACTTGTTTTTTTTCACAATTTCGAACTGCTACTAAAATTCTGGTTCTTCCTCTACAGTATAAACAAAACATTAAATTTGTAGTGTTAATACTTACTGAGAAATCTTGATTTGAAACCCGATTAAGACGTTTGAGTCACCCTGTATATTATTATATTCAATTTATGTATAACACATTACCACTATTCCTCTGATGATGGTTAGGCTGATGAAACTGAACTCGGAGTATCACACAGTATGTTGCAGGGTGCTATGCATAATAAAAATTTGACTGCGAGCACCGAGCAGAAATACCATCTACTTTGCTAGCTTTCGAATGCACGTGCGGTTTAATGTCACAGACAATAGAAAAGGGAGGTCAAAAGGCGCCTTTATTGAGAGCGTCTCAGTCTTTTTTTATTGTTTACATATAAGTCAGCATGATATCAGCATAAAGTGTTGACAGACGGAAAAAATAATAATGAAAATTCTTGAAATCCACAGGTCTATGACATTTGGGGAAATATTATTACACGATACGGCTCTTGTGCAGTCCTCCCCCCCCCCATTTTTTATCTGGTCAAAAGATGCAGCACCATTGGATGTCCGTTTCAGCATCACCGGTTTGAGTGAAGCATTCCGTGCTGTTGTAAAAATCTACGTGGGTAATTGCGATGTCATGGTCGCAAACTTCGTCAGCAAGTCAACATTGTAATTTGCCTTCTGGTTTTTCGCATTGAAATATACCCTTTGAATTTTGAAGTCAAAGGAAACTCATTATGAATGAGATACCTTTAAAATAATAGGGCGCTACTAGAAGTGGCTCGGTCGATTATTGCTATAGCCATGCGGTCATGTGTGTGAGTGTGAAGAGTTATCCCTCCAATCAAAATTGATCAAATTGAATAATCGATTGTTTTGAAAAATGTAGGTGGGGGGACTGCACAAGGGCCTACAATACAATCTAAGGAAATTGGCATTTTCACGGATGCCAGTAGTTTCTGCCAGTAGCCATACCGATAGATGATAGCCTACATAGTAACCGTATTAGATTTAAGACATTGCGCAAGAAATGTAGCTATATTATCTTTGCTGACTGAACTGGAAATGTGTACATAAATGACTGGCGACTTGTCCCTAGGAATCTACAATCATCTAGTTAGCATGCATATAACAAGTCTTCAAATTAATGGATTTTGGAGAATACGTTGTCAATATGGAAATTAGTCTTACGAAACATATGCAATAAAAAAATATTACACATGTGTGTAAATATATAATAAATATAATACAAAAGAAGGCGGCAACTGCAAAGAAAGATATCGTGGAGGACAGATCATTGGTATACTTAAAAGACATATTTTTAGGTTTCAAATGATTTAATTTTTTTATGATGCCAATTAATAACTTTTAAAATTCTAGATTTATATCAAAGCTCAAACTATCGGAGCCGGAGCCGGAGCCTTTGTGATAAATCGGCTCCGGCTTCGGCTCCGACCAAAACCATCGGCTCCGGCTCGGCTCCGGCTCCACAGCCCTGATTCAAGTACCGGTAACTGTTTTTACAAAAAATGCAATCTGCAAATTAAAACAGAGCCTTACCGAGATGTAGCCTATTACCGACTGCTTGTCAACCGTTCATGTGATGAAGATATTCAGGAATGCTTGAATTTTTATTATAGTATTTAATACCGCACATGTAATTTTATTTTGATATTTTATTTTATTTTAAACAATTTGTTTAAAATCACAATCTGCAAACACATACACACGTAATGTCATCTTGTCTACCGCTTATATGACAGCATCTCTGCAGGTAATTCATGGTGGGCCTACAACTAACATTTGACCATAATAGCTAGGCCTACGATGATATTGAAAAGTGCGAAGCATAATTTGTAATAAGTAAACACAAATTGAATAAAAGAGTAGCAATGAGTTTGTACTTTGATTGTTTTATATTTATCGTAAAGCATGAAAAATTATTGATTTTGCAAAACTAAACCTATTGTTGGACTGCAACGCATGACTGATCTTTATTACAGTCTGCATGTAGCCTACAACGTGCAGTCCGTCGTGTAGCATCTATGCCTTTTGTGTGCTTGATCATTTTTCTTAAACTACTCGAAATGTCAAATTGATACCATTTTCTAAAATGTGGCAATTCTGAAAAAATTAATTGAATATCATAGGCGGTAGCTACAGGTTTTCAATTCAACATATATAAAATGGAAATAGTGACCTATTTAAACAAGCTTCCTTGATGGATCCATCTTTCAGAAAATAGATTAAATTGCATAACTTAAGCAGATATCGAATAGCTCAATAGTTTGTCCGCATTGATAAAAACATTCTCCATCTAAAATTTTTGCAGTCCTGAAATAGAACTTTATGACTTATAGCATAGTAGTAAGCAAAACTCCACCACTGGACCGCGCAAGATGGCCGCCGTCGCTGACGTCCCCCCCCTCTGGAACGACAGAGTGTCGTGGTCGGCCGCCGTGGTGCTTCGAGTCTGACTCCCCCCCCTCTGGAACGACAGAGTGTCGTAGTGGACTTGGGCGACCGCCAGGTTTTGTCTTGAGGCTATAGTGTGTGATGTTTTTCGTGCAATCTGATGAATGTTGGGTTGAAAATGGGCTGTTTCGAGTGGAAGCAGTGCTCGGATGTGAAAACGGATGCCAGATTCGGATTCAGCGTGAAATTCTGCATCGGTATGGTGAGTTTCAAGTCAATCGGAGAGAAAAATTTTCGCTGACCCCCCCCCCCCTCGGGAGAGCTAGCTTCGATCTTGGCTTCTAGTGGACGGATTTTGTCGCGCAATAGCTCGTCTGAAAGCTAAGAGTGAGAAAAATTCAGTGAAAGAAACGGCTTGTTGATATCTGTCTTCGTTTAGATGTGAGACGCCATTTAAGATTTAAGGTCGGAGCTCACCTGAAAAATCCTAAGTGTCAGAGTGGCTTTGTATGGGCAAAATTTTGAAAATTTTCCAAAGTGTCGCATTTCGACCTGGCACCTTTACCAAAACATTTTTCATCAAATTTCGCTGACCCCCCCCCCGACAGCGATCTTCTAACTTTGGTTCTAGTGGACGGATTTTGTCTTACAGCTACTCGTTTGAAAGACGAGAAAAAACTGCTCGACGACATTTTTTGCCGCGAGTCAATCGGACCAGCCGTTCAAAAGTTAGAGCTGTTACAAGATTTTAGGTCGGAGCTCACCTGAAAAAATCCTAAGTGTCACAGTGACTTTGTATGGGTAAAATTTTGAAAATTTTCCAAAGTGTGGCATTTCGACCTGTGACCTTCACCAAAACATTTTTCATCAAATTTCACTGACCTCCCCCCCCTCGGGAGAGCTCGCTTCGATCTTGGCTTCTAGTGGACGGATTTTGTCGTGCCATAGCTCGTTTGAAAGCTAAGAGTGAGACAAATTCAGTGAAAGAAACACCTTGTTCATATCTGTCTTCGTTTAGATGTGAGACGCCATTTAAGATTTTGGGAGATTGTCGAAAAACGACAGAGTTAGAATTTTGGACGTTTTGGGCTGTAGCGCCAAAACGAGGCATCGGATGGGAAAACGGAGGCCAGATTTGGATTCAGCGTGAAATTCTGCATCAGTAGGGTGAATTTGAACGCAATCGGAGAGAAAAAGTTTCGCTGACATCCCCCCCCCGGCACCGATCTTCCAACTTTGGTTCTAGAGATCGTAGAAAGTCGTGCAATAGCTCATTTGAAAGCTAAGAGTGAGACAAATTCAGTGAAAGAATCGGCTTGTTCATATCTGTCTTCGTTTAGATGTGAGACACCATTTAAGATTTTGGGAGATTGACGAAAAACGACAGAGTTAGAATTTCCCAAGAAACAGCTCCAGCGGGCGAATGAAGGCTCGGATTGGTAAACGGAGGCCAGATTTGGAATCAGCTTGATGTTATTGTCCAATGAGGATCATTATCCAATGAGAATCAAGCATTTCTATATAAATAGCGAGCCTTCCACAGTGAGAATCATTCCATCGTTGAATCACACGAGTGACGGACGCACGTTTCTTCTCTCTAGTTCCCTATTCTATTATCCAACTAAAATGGTAAGTCGCTACTTTCCTCCCTCTCCTCCCTTGAACGTAAACTTAATACAATCTTTTCCATTTTCAGGCATCTACTCCATCTGCTGCACTAGTAGGACAAAATGGCGGTCAAACGTTACAAGGTTCGCTACGATCAGATCATCTACAACTGAGGCCAGTGGAAGAAACAACCAAGGTACATAATCCTACACCGCCACAGCGTAAATTTAAACAAGTCTTGCGTTATGACGATCATGGTGTAGTACTCCAAGTGGGAATGCTCCCTTCCACGGATGTCAAGATAATGCACAATCAGTATGGGGACTACATACTGATCCCCGTGAGTCCGTACATTCACCACCAACTTGATATTATTGAGGAGTACGTGACATTAAATATGGACATTCCTACTCCTCTTGCTCAAGAGTGGAAGGCGAGAGATGACAAGGATACTCCCTATAGAAAGATTTGGGATGGTAATCAAATTTGCCTACCGGTATCACATTGGTGCACTTACTATAAGAAGGAGGGAGATCATTCAACACCCATCACATGCGACGAGCTCGGAGAAGGTACTTGGGATATCCTTTTCAAAGTGAATGGGCTATATTATGGTCGGCATAAGGATAATAAAATAGCCTCTCTCTCCATGCATATGGAATCCATCCTATATATTCCAAAACCACCCAACGTGGACGACATAATTGATCAAATCCTTAACAGCAGTGGTACGAAGCGCAAGTCGGAGAAGAATGCTGCCTCAAAACGCAAATCAAAGAAGGAGAATTACTAGTCCTTTCCTAACTCTACCCTATGACAATTCGCTTATGTGCTTTGAGTGTCGTAGTCGTGGTCTTATTAGATACATTTTACTTCTTCGTTGCCATCATATCATTTGTGTATTTTGTCGTGAAAAGCATCGATGTAATTCTTCATTTTGTAATATGTTATAGAACGTTTCCTTAGATGTGTAAATTTCCGTTTTAGGCTTCTATCATCATTTTTATGGATTGTGAGGGTGAACCTGTACAGGAGCTCAGTGCTATTGCTATGAACAATTGGACATATCAGATTGTCAGTGTCTATCATCAACATGCCAACTGCAATCCCAATGTTGATCAATGGGCGAGAAAACACATCCATGGACTTAATCTGAAATATTTGCAAGACTATGGCTTTTCTTGTGAGAGTGCTCTTCTTATTGACTTTAAACGATGGTTAGCTGCTTTCAATGTTATACGCATCTTTTGTAATAATCCTGGTAAGGAGAGGAAAGTATTTCCTAATCTAATCATTGATGATATTTTGCTCCCACTTTGGGATAGTAGAGTGAATCAACATTATCATGAAGTCACGAAACGTTTTAAGGATTTGTGTGTTCCTATTTTGTCTGTTCGTTGTAGTAGCTACGTTCATAACCAATGCTTCTTTCCTCCTTACCTCAGCACTGCCAAAGTCCTGTATGGTTATCATTGCTCGCTGTATGATAGTTACCAGCTGTATCTATTTTATCTCCTTCAAACCATTGATTTATAATGCATGCTTGTTACTATTATTCAATAAATGTTACTATGAGAAGAGTTGTTGTTTTCATGCAATGGATGGGTTGGATAAAGGGCGATCATGTCTTTCTCAAACGACTGCGGAACATTACATTTTCATAGGCAAAGTTTAAAAGGAGCTGTTCAAGATTATGTGATAAATTTTCATAAAGATGAGACCGACATCGAACCAGTGGTCGATGATGCTAGCACTCTATTTCTAGAGTTAATGAATACATTCTCTGATAGCATTGTCATGGCGCGATTAGTTGCGAAAATTAAGTTTAGTCATTTTGGAAAGGAAGAGGTGGAAAGTCGCTCTTTCCATTTTGCTTCTTATTCAATGGAAGTGGTAGATCACCCCGAAGAATTTTTTAAAAGACATATGATAAAAATTGCTGAACGTCTTAACGCATTTAACCATCATGGTAGCAGTCTAGTGATTGAAGCGATTTCAGATATTCACATTCAACTTTCCCTAAAGAAAAATTGAAAATGCAGTGGTACTTGATTGTAGCACAACTGGTTTTCGAGCTATGTCTGCTCACTCTCGAAGTATATTCCTTCTGTACATGCGTCTATTATTTAGAAAAGGCTAGCAAATTCATATCTTCAAAAAGACTTGCTATAGACATCAGTAACGGTGAAACTATGTGTTGTGATGTATGTAAGCGAAAGGATGGAAATGAAAAGCGCATCTTCAAGAGATGTAAGCACGCTTTTTGTCAACGCTGTTTCATACGTAATTGCATTCAACTTTGCAAATGTAACCACTGTGATATTGCTCATTTCGAGTGTCACTTATGTCGCAATAGTTAGTACCTATGCAAATGTGGTAAAGATAGGTTTTAGCAAAGACTAACACGGAAAATGGCGAAACGTAAAATGGCGAAACGTAAAAGTCAAAAGTCTTCAAAGTTTTCTTCAGCCATTCAAGCTCTCCGACGAATGAAAGCAAATCAGCGATACAATGCTATACGACATGCCAACGATAAATTCATTCGTGAAATTATTTCTCATGTCAGAAAGTTGAGGACGAAGAAATTAGCGCCAAAACAACGAAAGTTACTTAAGCGATATGCCACAAAATTGCGTTTCATCTCAAATCCTAAAGTCACCCTTCAAAGAAAGATTAAAACTCTAACACAAAAGGGCGGTTTCCTTTCAGCAATACTACCGATGCTAGCTCCTATCGTGGGCAACGTATTGGGTAATATCTTTAGCTCTAGACGTTAATTATGCAAATGTTGAATCTCAAAGTATTATAATGGATTTCAGACTTCAATGTGATAAAGTTCTGACTGTATCAGATCCATCTCATGCAGGTAAAACTGTTTTCACGCTGAATTTATTGGATAAAAGAAGGGAGTTGTTTAAGGAACCTATCAATCGAGTGATTTGGTGTTATGGTATTTATCAACCGTCGCTGTTTCAGGAATTGCAAAGTCGCAACTTTATTCGACATGAAGGAATTATTCCAGTGGATAAACTTCAGTCTAATGATGTTGTTGTATTGGATGATTTATTAAAAGAAAGTAAGAATTCAAAAGATGTTACAGATATGTTCACTCGTGCAGCACATCATAAAAGGTGTTTTATCATCTATATCACACAAAATTTGTTTCCTGATGGAAAAGAAGCTCGTACACGAAACCTGAATACACACTATTATGCTATTTTCAAGAATCCGCGAGATAAAAGTCAATTTGAAATTTTAGCGCGACAAGTTGCACCCAGAGGATCAAAAGCCTTAATTGAAATTTTTCAAGCAGCTACTGAAAAACCATACGGTTACTTATTCATTGACTTTACGCAAGAGTGTCCGGAAGAATTTAGATTTCGAAGTGATATTTTGAAAACTCCCATGATTATCTACAAACTATGAGTTCTTATTCTCGCATGATTGTTATTCCTCAGGATGAATATGTACAATTGACTGCCATGCAGCAAGTAAAGCAACCTCTTGCAAATCAAATGTATAGGAAAGAAATAGATTATCAGCAAAATGTTCACATCAAAGATCCACATCGTGCTGTATTATTACAATCGGAAACTGTTGAGCAATTGAAAAACTTGAAGAATAAGATGCGTGACTCTGTATCGACTGCTACACCTTTAGCATCTCGCGCACATGCCATATCTCTTTTCAACAGTATTGAACCCCATCTCAATGTAAATGATAGAGGAGAAATCATTACAGATGAAAATAAAGTGACTGATGCTTCACGTTATGAAGACTTGATTCAGTATGCGACACGTAGAAAGCGCCGTCAGGGCTATGTTCCACCTGGTTGGTCATACTTTCTTAAACTTTTGAAAAAGCATAATGTACCAAAATTTGCTTTGAATAATGAGACATTGAAAGAACTTGATTCAACAGTGGCTACTGCTCCAATGCTTCAGACGATGAAAATGCCAACAAATTGGTTTAAGACGTCACCTGCTACATCCCCTCCCACACTCACTAAGCGAACAAGAGGAAGAACTCGACGTAGATCTACACCACCACTAAAACTAGTAAAAGGAAAACGTAAAACAGCTCCTCCCAAGAAATACATGTTCTCAGACTATTAATATGAAGCAGATGTGTTGCTTGCCATGTAATGAGCCGCCAGAGGTGAATGTCGTTGTCACTTGCACTTGCTGCGCCAGCTCTCACAATGAAACCCCTAAGCAATGTGAACACGATCGCAAAACCGCTAAAGCTAAATGCTGCAGTTGTTGTAAATGTAGAAAGGCAAGAAAACAAAAAGATGAGAAGGAGAAAAAAGAGTCAGTCGTCATCGACTGAACGTTTGAAGTCAATCTATTATGATGTAAAACATCCGGCAGGATTTGCATCTATCAAGAAATTATCAAAAGCGACTGGTCTTCCACAATCACAAGTGAAACGATGGTTAAAGGGTCAGGCTACCTATACACTCCACAAACAAGCGAAAAAGAAGTACCGCACCCGCCATTATATTGTTCATGACATCGATGAACAGTGGCAAGCAGATTTGTGTGATGTTGCCTCCATTTCAAAACATAACTCGGGCAATAATTTTATTTTAACCGTCATTGATATTTTCTCGCGTTATGCGTGGGCTCAACCTTTAAAAACTAAAGAAGGGAAAGGAGTAGCAAAAGCATTCCAAACAATTTTTCGAGAAGATCGCATTCCAAAAAGAATTCAGAGTGATCAAGGAAAAGAGTTTGAAAATCAGCATGTGAGAAGATTATTTGAGAGGCATGACATTGAGTTGTTTAGTGTAAAGAGTGCTTATAAAGCTGCACTCGTTGAACGTTTTAATCGCACATTAAAAAATCGCTTGTGGCGACATTTTACTGCCAACTTGACACAAAATTGGACAAAGGTTCTACAAGATACACTCCATGCCTACAATCACTCTATCCATCGTTCTATTGGACTCAGACCAGTAGATGTAAATGCTGACAATGTAGATAAAGTGCGCGAATCATTCCAACGTAAACGCACTCATGTGAAAAGTGATGTGAAAATTGGTGATAAAGTTCGTATCTCAAAAGTGAAAAGTGTTTTTGGTAAAGAGTACCTTCCGAATTGGACAGAGGAGGTATTTACAGTATCAAGGATTAATCAAAAAGACTCTCCGAACACCTACAAGTTGAAAGATTACGATAATGAAGAAATTGAGGGTAGCTTTTACCGCGATGAGATTGAGGTAGTCACTGAAAGTGAAACATATTTGGTAGAGAAAATCATTCGATGTAAAAAACGGCAAGGTGAAGAATGGTGTCTTGTTAAATGCACTGGTTATCCTTCAAGTATGAACTCTTGGATGCGTCGTGCCGACATCTTTCATCTAAGTGATCGACAGTGATTCATGCAAAGTTGTAACTAACAATGTTTAGGGTTTGAGCTATGAATCCAACTGCCTCATTTTATTCACGACCCTCCTATGTAAGTGGTGGAGGACAAATTTACATCGGCGCTCGCCGCCAACGTGGAGGTAGCATACTTCGTGCACTGAAATCTGTTGTAGCACTTCTCATATCCAATGTCGGTAGATCTTTAAAACGAAATGTTTCAAGTAATGCCGTTGGCTTTGCTGGTGATGTTGCTAGTGATCTTTCCAGAGGTAGAAGTTTTAAGAGCAGTTTGTTGAATCGTGGGAAGGAACGCGGTTTAAAAACATTGAAGCAGACCTTTGCTGGTGTTACTCAAGGAAAGAAATCACCTAAACGAATGAAAAAAGGAAGGAGGAAACATCTCGGAGCTGGTAAGGTGCGATCTTCAGTCAAAAGGCATTCACGCAAACGTCGCAGAGGCGCTAATCATTCATCAGGCGCTAAACGACGACGCTGCCATAACTTCTAATCATGGAGTGTAAAACTTCCGCGTTTTGTTTGTTTGATCAACAAGCCATACAGACAGATATTCTTAGTTCAAGTATTGTAGATTATCATCCTCGAACAGCTGAGAATGCTGGCCCCATTGAATTTGTTATTCCTGGTGGTAGTGATGACTACATAGATTTGAGTTATGCGATGGTTGATTTGAGGTTTAGAATTCAGCAAGCAGATGGAACTGCTATTGACGATACACATAAAGTTGGACTGAACAATTTACCATTGACTACATTACTTCGCGATGTTTCTCTAACGATTGGAGAGCAGCAGGTGGAAGGTGGTCAAAGCGATTATCCCTATAAATCATATTTCAATCATGTATCACAGTTTCATCCAGCAGCACAAAAAGGTCATATGGAAGCCATGGGATGGTACAAAGATGAAGCAGGAAAATTTGATGCTGAAACAAACAGTGGCTTTGTAAAGCGATCTGCTATGATTAAAGATAGTAGAGTATGTCAGCTATATGGTCCGCTGAATTTAGACTTCTTTGGACAGTCAAAGTTTTTACTCTGTAATACCAGCATGCGACTCAAGCTGACATTGAATAAGCCTGAATTTGCGCTGAATGCATTTGTTAAAGTTGACAATTTTAGAATTCATGTGGAAGATATTGCACTTTACATTCGTCGAGTAGTACCGAATCCAAGTGTCATTAGAGGACATGCTGAAGGTCTTAACCGCCAAAATGCCATTTACCCCGTTCAGCATACAAAGCTTTTCACCTTTACAATTCCTAAAGATCAAAAGAGTTTCATGAAAGATGGCCTCTTTCCATCGGAAGCACCGAAGCTCCTCATGGTGGCAATGGTTGAAAATGATGCATTTAATGGTAATATAAAGAAGAATCCTTTCAATTTAAACACAATCAGTTAAGTGAAATTGCTTTACGTGTAAATGGTGTGAGTCATCCTGGTCCACCCTACAAACCAGATTTTGCTGCGGATCAATTTATGCGCAGTTATGTTGATTTTATGGATGTCTTTGGCTTTTACAATACGGATGACACCAACGGACTGACTATGAAAGAGTTTAGGAGTGGATATACTATTTATGCATTTGATTTGACTGCTGACAGCGATGTTAGTGCCCCCTATCGTCAAGCGAACGTGCCTCATAATATTCGTTTGGATTTGACGTTCAAAAGAACACTACCTGAGACGATCAATGTATTAATTTATGCAGTCTTCGATTCAAATATTGAAATTACAAAGTATCGTGACGTGATTCTTCAGTATAATCGTTAATGAGTTGGTTGACTGCTGACGATATTAAGACTAAAGTGCAGCGTAATGCAGACGAAGCGACGTTGAAAGCTTTCGATAATGTCTATTCACTCGATACCTTACCACCTGCAGTAAATCACTATCCCATCTTTATTGTGCTAAACACTCATTCGCAGAATTTAGGCGGTGAGCATTGGAAAGCGATCTTTATTGGAGAAGACCGACGTCGTGAACTATTTGACTCTCTTGCTCAACCTCCAAATATACCAACACAGCAGTGGTTGAGAAAACATACGCGTCAATATCAGCGAAATGAACGCATACTACAACATCCACTTTCATCAACGTGTGGTGCTTTTGTACTGTACTTCATCTTAAAACGTTTACATGTATCTCGATTTGTATCTGTTATTCAAAACTTTTCATGTAATCCATCCTCTAATGAAAAAATGATTTGTAAGTTCTATCATGATTTGAAATAAAAACATCATGTTGGAAAAATTGTTTTTTATTTTACAATCCGCTGGGTGCGTATATACTCGATGAGATAGTCTAGGATCACATTTGCTTGTACATGAGATTTTAGTCCAGTAATGATCACTTTACTATTATGAAAGATTGCAACATGCACAGGTAACCAACAACTAATGAGAGCTGCAGGAAAAAGTTCGGGTTCATAACACAAATTGTAACTGCTGGTACGAATCTTCAAAAATGATACACTGTCACTCAATTGAGTAGAGATCACCATATTGTCCACAGTCAGATTCGAAATCACACCTCCTCTCCCTCTTCCATATCCGACGTAGTAGTCTTTGTAGCTCTAAGCGCATTGACTGCGCCGATGAATGAGAAAGGGCGCCGAGAATCTGTACAGTCCCATTTGGGAAGAGTTGAAGATTCCGTGAATTGTTCATCTTCACCACTAACATTTGAGGTCGGCCCGGGTAATACTTGCTGTTGGGAAGGTGTTGGTGTAATGTTGCGAGATCGATTTTGGTGTAGAGTCTGAAGCGACGGAGAATGTTGACGATGGTGTAGCGATGGCGCTTCATGATGAAAGAATGAGTAAATTGAGCGATGTACCTTCCTTTTATACTTTTCCCAACTACCTTGATGAAATGTGAAGTTAGTATGAAGTTGGGAATGATAGAGTTGAATTCGCCGTTTGTTGACGCGCAGCCAGATGCGATTTCCAAGACGTGAATGTCTTTTCATATAGAAGTATTTCAAATCCTTCATGATATGATGTAGAGATTGAAAATGACGATAAGATAAAGCAAACTCTCTTCTCACATTTCCATTTGAATCTTTGAAATAGACGTTTCGATCATGATCCGTTTCAATACGTTGTAAGGAATCTAATTTCCAACTCATGGTGCGTGGTAGTCATGTCTGATTAAGATTTGCATAGTAGGGCGATGAACTCACGACGAATAAATGTCATGACGGAGCGATGTATGTATCTTCTATACTTCTCCCAATTGTATTTGCGAAATGAGAAACAGTTTGCGGAATGAGAATGGCAGATTTGAATTTCATTGTTGCGACGTTGAAGCCAAACTTGATCACCCAAGGAGATGAATCTTAATGTTTCAAAATATTCCAAATCCCTCATGATATCATTGAGGTTGACAAATTGTCGCCATGTTAGTGTAATACCTCTTGATGAATGACCATGAAAATTTTTGAAATGTACGTTTCCATTACGATCAACTCTGATATATTGTAGAGAGTCCAAAATCCAAGTCTTCATGATGTTATGCAAAGTCGCAGATCAGCAATATAAAATGTCGTTTTATCATATTTTGCTTAGCAATGCGGCTACAAAGAGATTTGCTAGTAATCGAGCCGCACTCTTTTCTACTCCCATTGATCATACACAACAGCTAAATGGAAATTGGGAAGTGGGTGTCACTCAACTTGTTTATAGCAACTGTGTCTATAGTTTTGATCATGAGGTGATGACTATTAATATGAGACGCACAGCTGCTTACCAATGTGAAAAGGGGTGCCGAGTATACATTCCACAGTGGCCAAAGAAAGATCTCTTATCATGTAAAAAGTTTATATATGATTTCTTGAATAAAGCGTGTAAACATATTGCCCAATTTACTCCGCACAATGATGATTATAATTATGTACATCATGTAGTTGAGAAAGATTGGATTGTTGGTTTAAGTCCAAGTTTAAGAAATGATTTAGGTTACCTCGCTAGCGCCTTAACAAGCTATGATAATTTTAACGTTAATTACTACATAAGTGGTCATAAACAGTTAATATATCGAGAGGAAGCTTATCATGTAGATCTTATTCCAAGAAATGAGAAGACGTTGGTGAAGAAGATTGTGATTAAGCCAAGAAAGACAAACATGACTCCTGAAACATTATTGAAGAAATTTAATTATCTCCTTCGAGTTGATGGTAAACAAGTGGCAACATTGACTTATATCAAATCATCTAATCATATTGCAATAAGTAAATTAAATGATGATGATCTAGTATTAGTTTGTTCAAAAGATTTTCATCAGTTCTTATGACATCGTTCTGCAGCTGTTCATGGAAAATTTGATATGCAACATTTGCCATGTGAAAGGTCAAATCAATTTGATACAGAATGGACCGTATCTTTATACAGAAAGCGTGTAGAGCCTTTAGGTGGTATCTTACATGAAACAAGAGTGTTGATGCCTCGCATTATTACTTCAGTTAAATTGGTTGTAGATTATTTAAATGAAGTGATTAATGAGCAACATATTTCATTTTCTGAAAAAGAAGGTACTTTGTCTCTCTCTATAAGTGGAAAAGGTATTGAACTAATTATGGATAAAACTCTAATGGACATTTTGGGTTTTGATCAAAATATCTTTAAAAGTGGTACTGTAACCAAAGCTAGCCAGACATGTCACTATCGCGTCGTATTAACTATTTTCAGATATATTCCAATATTGGTGAAGATGTACGTGTGGGAGATGTTGAAGCTCCATTGCTAGCAATGATACCATACCAGCCAAAAAGCTGCAGTATTTTATCTGAGCATACTTTCAAGAAAGTGCATTATACAAAGCTGAAATCAAACTACATCCCACAAATTGATATCGCAATTTATGACGATGCTGGTGCGCTGATTCCTTTTCATAAAGATGCTGTGACAAGTATCACACTCCATTTCCGAATGAAGAGTTAATGCAAAGGTATGCTAATATATTTTTCCAATGTGAATAATATGGAAAGTGAAAATAAGGACTCGTTTCTAATCTACTTGCCCAGTAATGCTTCTATGAATAAACTTCCCAAAAATAAACCATCAGACTATCGAGTAGAATTAAATCGCCCACTACATTTAGAAGGTGAATGGGAGGTTGGAGTTTCTAGCATTTGCTATGATAGCAATATTCAGAATGCGAATGAGTTGGAAGATATGATATTGACTCCTCGCACCCATGATGGAATAACGATGAATAATGCATTCCAGTTCCCATACAATTTAACATCAGATGGAAAGTGGAACTATGAATGGATTCAGATAAAATCAGATTCTTATGAACCATTTGGGAATGAGAAAATTATTAAGGCATTCAATAGTGGTAATACTTCCATCATGAAGAATAAGGATCAGAAAGTTTATGAGTTTACTATCTATCATTGGAGTGGGAGACAGTTCCTTCGCTTTCATTCTTTTACTAAAGGTCTTACGCTGAGGTTGGATAATGAATTCTATCCACATCTTGGTTTTGGTCATGGACTACATCTAACGTCAATTGCTACTGCAAATGTTAAAAAAGTTTATTCAAATCGAATCAACAAATTTCATTATAGATTTAAAATATTTGATGAAGATGTTGTAGAATGCGAAGAACGCATCATTTTGAAAAAGCTTGGTGTTCAACCTTTATCACTTATTGAGTTAGTAAAACGATGGGATGAGACTGTGGGTAAGAAGTATGGAGAGAAAATTATGGCGGACAAAAATAAGTTGGTTATTCAGAAATATAATGACAAACTTACAGTTTATTTCTCTCCAACCTTGCGTCATTTTGTAAGACATTATACACCTATTATTGGAAGCGGTGTGGTGTATGCTTCTCATGAATATCACACTAAAGCTGATTCAGTTAATGATGAATAGTGGGTGGACATCTATGGTGATCGCATCAAGAAAATTTACCAGTCTTATGAAGAATCTAAAGTTGCTATCAATATAATGCCGCGTCTATATCATACAGTTGAAAGCTTCATTCATGTAGTAAATCCTTATATACAACAGAAGTTGAAGCATGTGATGAAAAGTAAATATGATGTAAAGACACACCACATTTCGTTTTCAATTGAAAATCAACGCGTTGTTCTGAAACTGGGCGATGACATTCAATGTCAATTGAGTAAAAATTTGAAAAAACTCTTTGGTTTTTCAATGCTACAAACTGTGTTCACTGCTGCGCATACGATTGGTATAGAAACACCAATGACACTTGATAAACATGAACAGCACCTTTACATTCAAAGTGATTTGATTCTACCTATTTCTGTTGGTGAGAAAAAAGAATACATTTTACGCGATTTCATTCATGATAAAGACGCTTCATATGGAATAGTCGAGAAGATGTTTGAATCTATTTTCTATCATCCCGTCGTCAAACAAACTATACCCTCTATTGCTATCAAAATTACCAATGGTTTACAAGAGTGCATCCATGTGAAAGATACTAAATCCCTCGTAACTTTAGTGTTTCGGAAAACAAAGTGAAGTCATTGTGATATGTTTATTGAAATAAAAATATGTATATGAAAAAGTCTTTTCACAGATATAGGGGGAATGAGCTAACTGTAGGCATATATTCACAAGGAAGAAACGATCTCATGCGATACATAAAACAACCATGTATATCTACAAAAAGCAACATCACAATACTGAGTTAAAGTTGATTATGTCAATACATCTCCTGAATGTGGTAGCGTGAGTTTTATTCTTTTGGGTGGAGGTATGTTTGTGTCAGGATGTCCATGTGGAAGAGATGTGTTATGTCCTATCCAACACCTCTTATCCTCCCATGCTGAAAGCGCTCGTTTCCTGAACGTGTACGTTTTCACAGTATGAACTTGAGATTTTAAGATTGTCATATTGACAAACGTTATAGTTTTATTTTTTATAGGCCTTCTTATAGGACCGATGTTTCATTTTGTGAACAATGGATTTTGATATACCTTTAGCACGCTTAATACTATCTGCACATTCTTTTAATTTCATGGAATACATTTTAGGACGGAGAAGAATCATTTCATCTATTTCCTTTCCTGCTGTTTCATCCTTAAAACAACCAAGTTTGGCTTTATTCTGTATGGAATAGAGTGGATGAGTGGGATTGTAGTTAGATCTGTCGAAATATTTTTCTAATGACTTGCCTACTTCATTAAAATTTAAATCTTTTTGAGTGGTAATTCCTAAAAAGAAACTATCTGTATCACCACCCAGCAAGCGAACCTCTTTTACGAGAGGGCATGGTTTTAATATTTTGTAGAAGAGTTGATACATTTCAAGCTTGGAATAATCTAAAACGGCTTGCCCAATATAGATGGGTTTGCACAACTCAACTTCTGATTTTATCATTTTAACACCTACAAGATCCTCATCGATGATGTCTCTATCAATGAAAAGAGGTGATGAGGTCAATTTGTGATATTTTTTATCATCAACGATTAGTTTGTAGTTCATACGTTTTCTAACATCCTCCATGGTCTTTCCGAAAAGACTGTTATTCTTATATTTATAAAAATCCTTTTCAAAATTATTTTGGGCGAGTGCACGTTTTTGACTGTTACTATCTATGTAGGGTTTGAGGAAGGCTTTCTGTCTAAATTTGATGATGCGGTGAACTGACTTTAGAAGCATGCCCATTTCTAATTAGAATTTTAGTATGCAGAAGTGTACGAGATAATTTTTCTTATCATATTGGGTGAGTAAAAGTTTGCGGCATGGTTTGTACCTTGGCTGTCCACACTCTGTTAAGTTATTATGAAATTGTGACATGAATGGTGAAAACATATCTTCAGTCACTTCACCAGATTCAGGTGCGAGTGGGAAATCAGCAGTTTTATTTTTAATGCTATTCAGATAAATCAAATCTACTTCAAAATAATATCCCCAATCACCTTCATCCGGAATCTTCAGTATGTTTGAAGGGTTGGAGTAATACTCAAGCTCATCTTGATTTAACCAACTAAACTCGGAATGAGGTAGTGGTTTAGACAGTGAACTGCCATATAAATTATTTTGGTCATAGTACTTTAGGTGGATATGATCATCACCTACTGTTTCAGATTTTATATGATGTTTATTTACAAATGTGAGACCACCGCGTATTCCGCGCTCAAATATGTTATACATCTCGGGGTCTTGTAAGAGATGGATGGTCTCACCAGTCATTTTAAAGGCTGATTTAAAGGACATGGCTGGTAGACTGACAAAGTGGACAGGATCTAATTTGTCTTCTTCTAATGCCACTCGTGGAAATTCCTGAAAGACATCATCCAGCAAAATGACATCTAATTCTAAGTAAGCGATCATATAATCGCCAAACGTTTTACATTCAAATTTTAACCATGCCTCTTGAGCATGTTCATAATCTTCTACTGGACAATCTTCACCCGTCAAATCGTTTTGGAATTTGTCAATGGAAGGAAGGGTTGTTTCATTTAGTTTAGACATTGAGCTAAAATACGCATAAGGAAAGACTCCTTTGCGAGTGATTATTTCATCCATTAAGTTTGGATAGTGTTTCTTCAAAGTTTGACTATGGGGAAGAAACTTGAGATTACGAACGAGAGAAGCTAGTGACGCTGACATGAATTGGAATGAATCTAAAAATTTTATTTCGAAGAAGACTGTCTTATTTTCTTTAGTTTTATCTACTGGTACTTTTGCTGTCATTGCCATGAATTTTTCTCTCGTTTGTGCTATTACATTAAACTGCCACGATTTCATCTGGCTCAACCCTCCTTTTATGAGCATATGACTGTCATAGCCCTTAAAGTTATGAAAAATGACGGGTAGTACACGACGTCTCAACCTAAGTGAAAAGTTACATTTGGAGCAGAGTGCGTTTCTAAATTTACCAGTGATGTGATCATGATCACGCACTTTCTTAATTTTATCGTCATCAAACGTTTTATGACATTTAGGACAGGATGTGCAACTTTCAAATTTTTGTTTGTCTTCATCTGACATATGTAGTGACTTACGCTGCAATTGGGAATCATATGATTGTTGAAATTTAGCAGCTTTATCGAGAAATTCTAGAAATTTTGAAATACAATCTTCACCTTGCCAAGTATGCATTTTGTTTTGTCTATTCCTAAAGTGGTCCTGCCATACTTCATAGCAGGATATGGCTGCTGGTTTGTGGATGATATCATCAATGTAGCATTCTATGTTTGCGTAAATGATACGCAGGGGACTTAATTCGTCACCATTATCCCTATGTGAAAATATTTTATCTTTGGGCATGCGTTCCATTTGTAATTTACCTCGCTTGCACCATTCATAGTGAGTTTCAAATTTATCTTTACTCTAAAAGGAGCGGATGCAGCGGTCGCATACAAAATGTTCACCTCTTTTAGAGTGCCCCAAGTGAGTGTACAAGCGAGAGATTTTGGGAATACCACAGTAGTGCCATTCCTCGCTATCATCTTGTTTTACTAATAAGAGGTTGACTACACGTTCATAACAAGTTGAACGTGAATTATAGCGGGCACCCTTCAACCCCTTCTCCCACACGTGAACGACAATTTTAATCTTATTATTTGATTTTCATGTTGTTACTATCACAACCTTCAAAGTCTAGTTCATCCTCCCACTGTCTATAGCTATAGGTGCGATCTCGGTGCGCGTTGATATCATTATAGTGAAGGATGGATAGGACTGCATATTTGAAACACTGTGATTTACAATCGACATTGATTACAGCTTTCTTATTATACAACGTTTTTGGTAGTTTAAATTTACCTCGAGCTGCATGACTTTCTAATAGTGAAATTTTGAATATGGCTGAGTCCACACCATCAAAAATGAGAGCGCTGTCGCGTTGATTGAATTTATCTACATTTGATTTTAAACATTGAATGTGAAAATTTAGCCAAGACTCGCAGTCTACAACTTCGGTTGCGGAAGAGGAAGGAACATGAAACTGTATTCTCTCCGTCACTTGAACCGTTTGAAAATCTATCTTAATATATTTTAGTTTAAGGTAGATGAGCGCCTTCATTCTAAAATTGTCTAAATTGTTGAAGAGCGCTTCGATAATGTTAGAATTTTGAAGGAGCCACTCAGGAAAATCTACTATTTGAGTATTGGACTCCATGCAGTAGTCGCGTACTAAATTATTATGTGAAACATTAATGAGGGAGATGGTAGAGGTACCGTTGGTGTAGTGATCATTTGCATGCGTGTGTTGAAGTCTGTGCGAAGATCGCTGAAAGTGACTATCAAAAGAAAGAGGGCACAAATCGCAAGGAAAGGAGATGTCATCGTCAGAATCAACTTCACCTCCGGAGATTGACGCCGCTTTGCGTTGACACACACGTTGTTTGATGTGTCGAAGGAGACTGTGCTTCCTTGTAAACATATGTCCGAAGTCGGCACATTCCCACTCGTTGCCTTGTCGCAAGAGTCCTGAGCTGGAACTCACATCACCTGAAAGATAAATCATTCTATCATCTCTGTTCAAGTCTCAGTGTATTGTTACAACCTACTTTGACTCAACAACTCTAAACTTTCCTCGAGAAGGGAGGGCGTTGGTGATGAAGTTGATGCCTGAAATTGAGGAAGATGCTATTAGCCACACGTTTGAGGGAGATGAGTGAAGAAATTTTCAACTTACCATTTCATCGAAATGGAGTTTAAGGTTGATACTTCAACAAGATAGAGACTTCACTCAAATTTGGAATTCACTTGTACGCCTCAAATATAGAATTCGCCAGAGAACACTTCACTTATACGTCTCAAAGACAGAGTGAAATGACACGAATGTCACTTTACATATATACTTTCGTATTCATCATTCATTGGCTGTTCATTCTGATTGGTTGCTTGTTGATACTTAAGAATTAGAAAACATTTCAAAGTTATTATTCACAGTCAACATGACAAGCCCTCCGACAACACCAAACACAAAATTCTCTTTTCCATCCTCAACACCAAACGCTCCAACGAAGGTAGAGAAGGTGTCATTACCAGCGGACAACGAAGAGAGTGCATGTGAGAAGGAGTGTCCCGACTTAACAGGCGTGAGGTGGAAGTATCTCCAGTACGATACTGACGATGTGATGGAGATCACTAGCACTAAGTTCCTCCACCAATTATGGGAGTGGTACACCCCTAACTCCCAGCCACGAACTATGGCGGAGTGGGAGTATATTGACAAAGTGAGGCTCGCAGTGGAAGAACGATTAAAGCAAGTGAACTGTTTTTGTTATCTATGTGAAGCCAGACTCTGGGACGATATTGACGATGAAGACCTTTTGAAATACATGCCATAATAAATTTTTATTTCGTATTATCTTTGCTTTCATACTGACTTACTTGAACGGGGCTTCAGTGGATGATTTAACCATGTATACATTTTCATTTAGAAATAGTAGCACGCTTAGTCTAACTTGTAAATCTTAAAACATTTCATATGGACGATGATGATAGATGAAATAGTGTCAAATAAAATTAAGATGGCTTACACTTCTGATACAGGGATAGCAATCGACTGCGATCCATGTGTAAAGAGCTTGTTAGACTACGGATGGGCTTAAGTGGATGATTTAATCATGTATACTTTTTCATTTGGAAATAGTAGCACGCTTAGTCTAACTTGTAAATCTTAAAACATTTCATATGGGCGATGATGATAGCTGAAATAGTGTCAAATAAAATTAAGATAGCTTACACTTCTGATACAGGGATAGCAATCGACTGCGATCCATGTGTAAAGAGCTTGTTAGACTACGGAAGAGAGAAGTGTGTTATGTTGCGTGTGGCGCGTGAGTGTCCTCCCATTTCATTCCATTCATCAATTCGTCTCATTGATAGAGACAGGTAGAACTCATGGTTCTCATAACGTATGCAATGAAAAGTTTTAGGCAACCTTCGACAGTTGGCTAAATGTCGCCCTGACGCGAATGCATAATACGTTGAGACAGAGGCAATCACTTGCAAACATGACGCAGAGAGGTTAAACAAGGTTGACCATTGCCGAATGTCCCTTGCGGTATACATTCACCGCATTTCACATTTCACCGCCGCCCATTACAGGAACGCCCGTCGAAAGGAAGTATTACACCGAACTTCATTTGCAACGTTCAAGTTGACTGATAGCAGATTCAACTTAATGATAGTATTCGCCAGTCCGAAGACTGCCCAGGGCAAACCGCGCGGAGGTTCTATCATGTCTTGCCCCATGGTGGCCCTTAAGAGAGCCGATGGTTCGTGATGGGGTGGATTTAAGTTGACTATTGGCTGGAATAGTCAATGGGTATGACGGTTAGGTTGTCATAGACCCTATACCGCCGAGGTCGTGCTGGTGCATCTGGCACCTTTCGGATGCGAGTGGTATTTGGAGTCCACACCCCATCCGTCCAAACGATCTTCTCAATCTTCCCCTTCTTATCATCCTTTTCATCCCACTCGTCGAGGATGACGAACTCGGGAATGGCGTTGTCTTCATCGATGAAGACGGGAATGTTGTTGGCAGATGTCGCTTCCATCGTGACTTGAAATTGAATGAGAAGCGCTACAATCTTCTGGCTTATATAGAGTTTTCAACAATGAATTGCTCAACAGCGAATCAAAATGCTTCAGGGATAGCAATCGACTGCATAACGTTCAAGTTGACTGATAGCAGATTCAACTTAATGATAGTATTCGCCAGTCCGAAGACTGCCCAGGGCAAACCGCGCGGAGGTTCTATCATGTCTTGCCCCATGGTGGCCCTTAAGAGAGCCGGTGGTTCGTTCTCGGGAGTAACGTCATCTTACACCCTACCAATTCTGCTGAGAGAGTCTTTGACTCTCTCTTTGGTAGCACTGTCGACTTCCACACTAACTGGTACATGGCTAAAAAGTGGAATGTAGCGCCATTCCGTTGGGTTAACAGCAGTTGCTGTCATCGGATTGCCAATCCGAGCAAGATTATTGTGGACTCTGTCTTGCTCCTCTAGCCTGACAAACTCCTCAAATAAATTTCGCGGCCTTAACTGCGGTCCGCGAGGAGAGCTGACTTGAGTGTTCGGCGTCTGCATGATTGAAATGAAATGAGAGGCAGTGGTTTATATACCCCTCTAACCTGACGCAACGTTGAAGTTGACTGATAGCAGATTCAACTTAATGATAGTATTCGCCAGTCCGAAGACTGCCCAGGGCAAACCGCGTGGAGGTTCTATCATGTCTTGCCCCTAGGTGGCCCTTAAGAGAGCCGATGGTTCGTTCTCAGGAGTGTCGTGATGGGGTGGTGAAGGCGGGCAAAGATCTGCAATGAAAATGATATGTATTAGAATAGGATATACTATCTTATTTACTTTTCACTTACCAAGTTAGGCATCCTTTGGCAGTCTCGCGCGCTTCCGAATCGAGAATTTATACAGATGGCCGCGCATTCTTAGGCTGGCATGCAGACATTTTTTCGTCGGATGGCCGTTATAACATATTATAGATTCGTCGAGGCTTTGATTTACCAGTACTTCGCCGTCCAAATGATTATCCCGAATAGGGATGTGAAATTCAAACAAACGATCCTCATTCACACGATTCCACTCATCCCTCATGCGCTCCAACTTCTCAAACGCCTGCCTCTCATCACCCCGCCGAGCCACAGTCCTCTCCAACTCAACATTCCTCGCTCTCAACACACTCATCTCCTTCATCATCTCCTCAAACTTCGCTTCTGCATCTCTCATTCTTCTCTCCGCAGCACTCGCCCTCTTCTCACACTCATCATTCTTCTCTTCCAACTCTCGCGTCTTATTCTTCAAATCAGTCACACTTCGCCTCATTCGAATATTCTCATCCGCTACCTCCTTCGACTTCAGTTCCTTCTTTTTCAACTCATCCAACTCCCTCACAACTTCATCCTTCACCTTCTTCAAACTCTCATACTTATTCACCAACAAATCATGCGCCATCTGCTGCGAAACATGCTTCTTCTCTTCATCCTTCAACCACCTCGCCGACTGCATACGAATCCCACCACTCTTCACTTTTGGGGAAGATGAGATCTTCGAGGGGTCGGTGATGACAATGTTTGACACCTCCGACGACGAAGAGCTCAACTTCCTCACACGCTTCCTCACACGCTCCCTATCTAAATCCACATCATCCTCATCATCACTCTCAAGCACTCTCTTTCGCTCAATCTCAGCCTCCAACGACGCAACCGCTCTCGCCAACTCATCATTCTCAACAACATTCTCAACAACCTTCTCAACCTTACCCTCTCGCTCGATCGCCAACATTCGCTCCCTCTCTTTAACAATCAACTGCGTGAATCGCACGTCATTCACCAAACCTCCACTACAGTCAGCATGCACTCTCTAGAAACGCGCCTCATCCTCATCACCCTTCAACACTCTACACTTTACACACGCAACCCTATTCTGGATAATCATGTGGTCGGTGCCCGCCTTCTTGACATGAGGCTTGGCGTCCGCACTGCGATTGATTCGCCCACATGTGCACATCTTAATATGGAATTTGCGGTTCCTGTCATTAGCCATGCCTGATTTTATCGTTAACTGTAAGATAATGAAATTTGTATAAGTTTGGAATCATGTAGTACAGTCATATTCCTAAAGTATTACACTTAGTCAGGAATGATAGATTTGAGTATAGTGAGTGACACTCGATCCCGTCGACAGCCCGAAGGCCTTGTACTGATCACTAGGGAAGTGAGAGATCTTCCCCGATACCCGCTCTTTACAGCTGAAGACATCATTGTCACTGCCCCGAAGTGGTAACAGGAACGCCGAGACAAAGGTAGTGATCAGTAGCTGGGATCTAACCCCTCAAAGCTGCCTTAGACTTAGTTAAATTTCAAATCTGATAGCAGATTTGAACTCAGCATACTTGAAAACTTTAGACTACATGTTAAAACTTCGAAAAAACTGAAAATTAAGAATTTTAAAAAATTCCGCATTTTACTACTCATACTACTTTTAAAAAATTTTATCAGTAGTAAAGACACTATCAAACTCTATCATACAAACTTTGAAGTAAGAAGATAGCTTGCCTACTTCAAAAGATAGAGTCCTTTGAAACACCCGATATCGGGAGCTCGGAGCGACGACCGTCGCTTGCCTCGTCTTTCGATGAAGTGATCAGACTTACGTTGTCGGGGGTTTATATATGCTCGGAAGAAAACTTAAAATGGCTCTATCTCTAAAAGTATTCATTGTAATGCGGTTTGTTGCAAACGATTCGTCTCATCATTCTCTATCATATGACACCTGAACCATTCTCATATGACCACGGGAAGTTGGTCCGTCAGCACATGTCCATGTAACATGCCACAAGTGAAAAAATTCCTAAGTGTGAGAGCTCCAGTGTGGTGAAAATTTTGAAAAATTTAAAACTTCCGAATTTCGACCTGGGACCTTTACCAAAACATTTTTCATCAAATTTCACTGACCTCCCCCCCTCGTTCAGTGAAATTTGATGAAAAATGTTTTGGTGACGGTCCCAGGTCGAAATGACACACTTTGGAAAATTTTCAAAATTTTTTGCCATACAAAGCCACTCTGACACTTAGGATTTTTTCAGGTGAGCTCCGACCTAAAATCTTAAATGGCGTCTCACATCTAAACGAAGACAGATATGAACAAGCCGTTTCTTTCACTGAATTTGTCTCACTCTTAGCTTTCAAACGAGCTATTGCACGACAAAATCCGTCCACTAGAAGCCAAGATCGAAGCGAGCTCTCCCGAGGGGGCGGGTCAGCGAAATTTGATGAAAAATGTTTTGGTGAAGGTCCCAGGTCGAAATGCCACACTTTGGAAAATTTTCAAAATTTTACCCATACAAAGTCACTGTGACACTTAGGATTTTTTCAGGTGAGCTCCGACCTAAAATCTTGTAACAGCTCTAACTTTTGAACGGCTGGTCCGATTGACTCGCGGCAAAAAATGTCGTGGAGCAGTTTTTTCTCCTCTTTCAAACGAGTAGCTGTACGACAAAATCCGTCCACTAGAACTAAAGTTATTAGAAGATTGCTGTCGGGGGGGGGGTCCGTGAAATTTGATGAAAAATGTTTTGGTGACGGTCCCAGGTCGAAATGCGACACTTTGGAAAATTTTCAAAATTTTGCCCATACAAAGCCACTCTGACACTTAGGATTTTTCAGGTGAGCTCCGACCTTAAATCTTAAATGGCGTCTCACATCTAAACGAAGACAGATATCAACAAGCCGTTTCTTTCACTGAATTTTTCTCACTCTTAGCTTTCAGACGAGCTATTGCACGACAAAATCCGTCCACTAGAAGCCAAGATCGAAGCTAGCTCTCCCGAGGGGGGGGGTCAGCGAAAATTTTTCTCTCCGATTGACTTGAAACTCACCATACCGATGCAGAATTTCACGCTGAATCCGAATCTGGCCTCCGTTTTCACATCCGAGCACTGCTTCCACTCGAAACAGCCCATTTTCAACCCAACATTCATCAGATTGCACGAAAAACATCACACACTATAGCCTCAAGACAAAACCTGGCGCTCGCCCAAGTCCACCACGACACTCTGTCGTTCCAGAGGGGGGGGAGTCAGACCCGAAGCACCACGGCGGCCGACCACGACACTCTGTCGTTCCAGAGGGGGGGACGTCAGCGACGGCGGCCATCTTGCGCGGTCCAGTGGTGGAGTTTTGCTTACTACTTAGCATGTTTGACTGTTTCAAAAATTTTTTCAATTATTTGTCATCCAAATATTGATACTATTGCACAAGTATACTACATATCTAAATATTGAAGTGCTAAATTAAAATGGTTTTAATGCGCTAATTAAGTTCTTTCGTGCTCATAGTTTCTAAGGTTTTTGGCATGCAACTATTTTGTCTCAACATAACCAGATGTTTGTGCTATTTTTAATGTAAGCAATCAGAAATTACGAATTTGAAAACAATATATTACCATTTCAACATATTCCAATTTGATTATGATTCTTTTGACGGCACAATCAACTTTTGATCGATTTTTCAACGAGAAACGTCGTCGTGAAAACTGATATACATGCACATTCTCATATCAAATTCAAAGTGAATAAGCCTTGGGCATGTGACATCATTTGTGTGATGGAAAACCCAAGTAAAACGATGTGTTTCTTGATAGCTATAATATTTATATATAAATAAATATTATAGCTATCAAGAAACACATCGCTTTACTTGGGTTTTCGATTACACAAATGAATTCAAAGTATTGGTAGGACTCCTAAAATGTGATATGTCTGCTATGAGGAACTAAGAGGAATTGAGATATTTTGTTATCAGTAAATTAAGTATGACGCTAGTAGCTCTTTAGTATTTGTAAAATTAAGAGCAGATATAGCAGTAGTCAATAATAGAAATGTCTCTACGTGTTCATGGTCAATAAACCCAAATCCATCACCAAATCTCTCCTTTGATTTTGTTAACATTTAGAAGCTTACCATTTTTCTGTAGTTTGATCCAAGAGCTGCATTTTTAATTCTGATGCAAAAATCAAAGGAACTTGATGGCTTCATTGACTGGAAGAACTCACTGACTACATGCGAGTGTTCATTTTCGAATTGTGCTCCATGTTGTGCATGATAGCTAAGCAAGATGATGAAAAAACGTAGACGATCAGAAACCGACGATGAATAAATAAAGGTGTGTAAGTAGAAATATCCTCTTGATGCGCTGACTTTTGTAATATTAAGCAGTTAACGTAAACACGCGTTCGACACGAGAGTGAAGAGTGCACAAGCTAATGCGCCTTGCGCAGCTTTCTATTCCACGTGATGGGCGGATAATAATTATAAGCAGGGACGCTGAGTCACAGCGCAGCTAGAGAATATTATCGACCGCTCATTGCTCCCGAATGCGGCCACGACCAGGCTGCCAACAATGTGAACGAACTTCCTCAGCTGCGTGCGCGTGGCGAATTTCCTTAATATAGTGACGGAAAGTTATAGAAGCGAAATATGATTACGCAGACTGAGCGAGATGCTTATGTAATTGTTTGGTTGTTCAGTTGCATACTGATTTAATATCACTAGCTAAGTAATTTAGCGAACACACGAGCAAACTGATCAAAGTCGACTTGCTGATGGGCATGGTATGGAACTTAGAAACTTCAATAAATGCTTTAATTTGAGAAGCAAAATGTGTGCCGATAGAACTGCTTAGGCTCCCTTAATAATGAAAATATATGACTGATGTTGTTGCTATTGTAGCTACAGTGTACATGTAGTGAATGTGAAAGATGATGAAAAATGAGTAGAAGAAGAAGAAAAGGGGAACGAGTGAGTGAGTGAGAAAGAAAGAGAGAGTAGTGATGAAGTCACCTGAATATTTATTTTATACACACCATTTCATGAAATATAAATAGGCATATATAAAATACTCGAAATAATAGTAGACATCAGTGGTGGGCGTTCCGATAAATGAAGCGATAAAGCGATAAAGCGATAATATCGGACTGGCCGAAAATTTATCGCTTATCGTTTATCGCAAAGAATCGCAAAATTTATCGTTTATCGTTATCGCTTTAAATTTTCCTGCGATAACGATAAAGCGATAATTTTTTTAAAAAACAAAAATTTCTTTGGCTTATTAGACAAACATTCTACGATTTGAATTAACTGCTCGAATGTGACTCTTAAAAGCGTCAATTGGAATTGCATCGGGCATTACTAAGCTCTATTAAGGGGATCACACCTTGACACCACACAGTGCTTGATAGTTCACAACTCTTGCATGTAGAATATCAATGCGCGATCCCGTACCGATTCCTCGTTGAGGTCATCTACGATTTAAAGGGTTAGATGAAGGTAAGTTGAACAGCGAGTTGGTACATTTCTACTGAATTAGTACTCGTTAATAAAAGCATGAGACTGTTTCATTTTCACTCATCGCAGTATGTGCCTCGACTTCTGATCCTGCGTGTGTGCGCGTGCATTCACACAAAGCCTTTCGCATCGATTAGCTTCGAAATAGTCGTCATCCATGGACAGCAAGTATGACGTCGACCTCACTGAGGTAAGTTGTCGAATAAGATGTAAAGAGGATTGGCCCCTGACAGCCGTATTTGAACGTTTCAATGAGAATCATTTTTTCTTCGCGTCTAGATGGCAGTCGGTGTCAGTCGGTATTGCTCATCAAGTGATAAAGTGCATTTGTCTTCTACCATCGAACGTTCAATCAGCTCATCATGCAACGTTTTTATAATCTATTAATCATACTATGTATGCGCATATTCATGAGAAACTACCAACATTCATTTAACACAGTGTTTTCCAAAATCGTACCTTTTTAGACTGCAAGCAGTCGAGTAGTGTTTTTAAATCCTCATCGTCTGTAAGAGTAGAAAAATACGTCGCATATGCATAAAAAAGGAAAATATAGTTCCTATATTTAACTTTTGTGTAGGCCAGGCCCATACTCTGTGGTAAACAACTAGGACAACTAGTCGCACAATTTTTTAATTCTCTTGTTAATGATTATCAATTTGGATTGACCAAAGACCCTTCTCATTTCCAATGAGATGATTGTTTTATTTTAGCAATTCTGATTGACCATTCTCATTTCTAATGAGATGAACGCCGGGGAATTGGTCTGCCTGATAGGGGAACGAACCCCTGCTCAAATTTGGGAGGATTCAAAGATGGTTAACACGGAGACTGAGGGCGCCAAATGAGTATCTCGCATCCGGGCGCAAGAAACTCACGCTACGCCACTGTATCACAGTCAATGTCAGTCACATCATAAGGCTAGCGCAGGCTGAACAATATAAAGCGACGATGACATACTTGTAGATAACTATCTTTCATAGTTTCTAGAGTAGACTGATAATGTAGCCTACATTGTACGTAGGCATTGCACGTACATATGCCTACATGTAGATCACTTGGCACTTGGCCTACCCTACGTTTATAGACATTTATTTCCAGCCGTGTAGATATACGTATGTATCGTAAGTTTATACAACAATATGATTTCCTTAACTTTCGAATTGCGGTGCCGTGGACATATTAATTCCCTTCAGTATTTTAGCAACTGTAATGAGCACTACATTAATTTTTTTCAATTTTTTAGCAACTTTAATGAACACTACACGCTCTATTATGCTGCAGTATACCGCATTAGCTTGTCGATAAATCGACGTACCCACGGGATGGGGTTGATGGAATAGCCCAATTGATATCTATTGTTTACGTTGCAAATACATTAATTATTAAATTTTTATTTCATCTTACGCATGTACTTTAAAATTATGTGCAATGTAGGCATACCGTAGCATAGTTAGGGTGCAATTTAATAATTACCGGTAGGGCTAATTGGTATTTCTAAGAGCGACGCCGCTAGAACTTCATCAGCCAAGGACGCAGAACAAGAAGAACATTGAATTGTTGTTTAGTCTATTGACATGATTATTGATTAGGCTGGCAAAATTATCGAAGCTATATAGGTCTTATCCAGTAGCTAGCTAGGTACAATGATGAGTGTATTGTCCCTCGATGTTCATACGTTACGAGTGAGGTCCCACAGATAGCTACATTATAATTTTGGACTTTGCTTGTCAGGCTTGGACATGAGTTGGGAGTTGCAAATTGCTACATGCTATTTACGTCTAAGAGACAAGTGCAATCCGATCGTCATCCTTTACCATGGTGGTATACTGAGACTATGGGCCACACTAAGTAGGCTACATGTAAATACTTATTTATAGATTGCGTTTTTTGAGCGCGCACTTTTCAATTAAGCTGATAAAGTCGACGATCATCATTTTTTTCATTGTCTGCCAACATGTTTACCATCATCCTGCAGAGTCTAGTAAAATACATACACATACATGTGCTTATAAGACGCTGTATCAATGAAACTACATGTATATATGCGTTATATTTAGCTGTCTTGTAAATTTCGGGATCGCAAGAATTTTAAGGTTATATCATTGCAGCTACATCTGCTGTATACAAGCATGTGTATTATTTATTTTGTCATAGCCGAGGATATATCAACATAAAATCACTGATTTTTTTGTTTCAGTTTCAGCGTCAAGAGGACTGCAATATGTCACGCAAGAGGACTACATGTATGGAGGACTTCTTCCGTGTTGAGAACAGGAGTAGTGGTGTGACTCAAGAGAAGAAGCGGAACATTTCCGAAAGTTCGGGATCTGCAGACGTTCCCCCCGTCTCCCACTCGAATTCCCTCATGTCCCTGGGTAGTGAGTTAGAGGCCGACAGCCGCTCAGGTAGTCAAGCCATTGACTCGACCAGCCACACCTTGTGATTGCGCCTGGATGTGGTATTTCCAGCCCCCTCATCCATTTCTTAAACAATATTCACTTTACCAACAGATGGAACTCTATGTATGACGCGTGCAGCGTGCTGCTACAGTGCGTCATGAACGACGACGCTCGCCTGGAGGTCGTCAATGAAGTTCTACGGAACGAGGGGGGCGCCAACCGGAGCAGGAAGTCCTTCAGCGGCTTCGACGACCAGGACAGACAGGTAAAGTACCAAAGTAGTCTGATGCAAATTTCATTTTAGCTGAGATGAGCCTACATGTAGATAATAATGTTTTTGTTTTTGCTTTTGGTTTACAAGTTTTAGTGCCTGCTATGCTATCAATTTAATGAGTTTTTTACGTTATCACCAGGTGCTGCATGAGTTCTGCAAAGTCATGAGGCCAGTCGCCAACTGTCTGGACCGGCTACAGGCGGAGCAGAACGCCTACCTTGGTGCACTGCTTCCCAACCTCACTCTCATGAAAGTGGCGCTGGAGCGCATGGAGGAATCGCAAAGGGACCAGGCCCTCATCTACGCACAGCCCTTGGTGCGCGCCCTCCTCCGACAAGAGGGCAACAAAGGAGGATTTGACAACAGGTAGGCCTACAAATTCAACAACTTCACCTATATTCTGTAACATAAAGAGGTACCGGTATTTTATTCTCTGTTTAATGTTTGCGGTGCTTACCTTTTTCTATAAGCCAGGAGTCGCGCAAACTCCGGCATAAATGGCCTATTCAGTGTTCCAGTTCGGCCTTGTTAGGTGCTAGCCTGTCAGGTCTAGCTAGTGCTAATAATGTCAGCTTTAAATGTACACATGCATATTTCTTGTGCTGTGTAGTTTTGTTCCCTTTCTTTACTATACAGGTGCTCGCAAATTTAGGAGCCAAATTTATCATCAATGGACGTTGACTCTGTCTCAAAGAAGTATTATGCTTCCGATTGATTTGTTTTGATGGTTAGTAAATCAATATTTTCCTCACAGGAGCATTGTAGCCTACTCCCTGTTTTCTCTGTCCTAGTGTGCCTTATTGATCCCTGGCCCTGACACGGCCTATATGGTGGCCTAAATTGCCTGCTGATCCCTGGTATAGGCAATAAGTACATGCACATGTCCCGCTACGTGTTTAAACTAATTACTTTGCTTTACAGATTCAGCTCCATGTTTAGAAACATGGATCTCCTCATGGCATCTGCCCTTCATCCAAACTACGGGATGTCGACGTTCGGCTCCATGGCTCCGCATATGAAGGAGGAGATATCCATGAGGATCCTAAAAGAGATGACGGCGCTCGTCAGACAGGAGGAGGCGAGAGAGGGGGGAAACCAAGTTACGATGAAGGAGCATCAGGAGGTCGGCGATGACCCCTTTGCCGAGCTCTGCGAGTGTGAGGATGGAACCGAGGAAAACCGCGACAATAACCTGCAGGAAGACCTCAAAAAGGAGCTGCAAGGGTGGAAGAGGAGCAAGGAGGTAGGCCTAACAATGTGTTTAAAGTCTTGCCATGTTCTTTCATGCACCATGAGCATACCGTGTACAAGCAAGTGATAATTCGGTGCATTATAATGTGTAATTGCAGAATGTGTACATGTAAGATTGTAATGATGTATGTGTTTTTTTTTCAGGCAACTGTGAAGAAGTCGCACTTCCCTGCGAAGCATAGGGCCCACTGGATAACACTTTTCATAAAGTACAATACCGGGATCCCTAGCTCTGCAGGAGTAGAGCGTCTCTTCAGCGTGGCTGGAGACGTACTGAGGCCGAAGAGGGATTGTCTCAGTGATGACAATTTTGAACAGAATTTTGAACAGATTGTTTCTGAAGGGAAACCTCCACCTCAGCAAGAGGCTGCAGCCAGGAGGGGCCGATGAGGATGATGATGATGATGTGTAGTATTTGTATGATTCCTCTCTGCTCTGATTGTACTTTGTGGCGCGGTGAAGTTTGTCGTGGTACCCGATACATGTAGCTTGTTGTTTTTATGGTTTTTATGTTAAAAATAAAGTTCTCAATTCGTGTCTTTCATCAATGCTCCTATTTATTCAATACCAGCCTATGTTGTATTTTAGGCATGTACTTGTAGGTTTCTGTACGATATTATTGAGGCCAAAGGCCCAGACCAATGAAGAGTGCATCAGCATAATTAATTGTTACACATGGCCTTGTATATGCATGCAGGCACGACTTCGATTTCATGTCCTCGAGCTCTAGCACTCGATGTTGTTAGAAGACATGGAATCGAAGGAGTGCATGCTTGTGCATGGCCGTCGTGTAACAAATCATCATGTAGAACAGCATTTATTTTAGTGAATTCAGTGTAGAGGTTTAGTAGCAAAAAATGAGCCAATTATAGACGTTAGTAGAGACAATTTCAGGATTTATCGTTATCGGACTTTATCGTTATCGCTTATCGCTTTAACCTTTGCGTAAAATTTATCGCTTTATCGTTATCGGACTTCGCAAAAAAAATTATCGCTTTATCGTTATCGGACCCATCGGAAAATTTATCGCTGCCCACCACTGGTAGACATGCACATTTCAGGCCCACATGTTTCATATGTCGATATCCATGGAAATGACATAATGCACTCTCTTTAAGATTTGAAAGAAATTGTTGGTGCCATCATAGAAAAATATCAACAGTGTTGTGTTTTGGACTTACAATTACTGCATTGTGATTGGAAGTCCAGTCTGCCTATTTGGACTCATGACTTATTTCTTTGGTTCGATTGCTGACTTCTGTTCATTTATGTTCCGTATCGTATTTAAATGCCATTGTCTAATTACAACTGTCCAAAGGTTCTAATGCGTGGTTTTCAGTACATAGCAAACAGTTTCCTGACAATTATTCCATTATTCAATCATTTAATTAAGTTTGATGGCAAAAAAATCAGCCAGTTATCAACGACGCAAAACTGTGATATAGTACAGACTTTATTATTGGGTATTTCCTGTGACGTTGCATTTCTATTTTATTGAGAGATGATTGTAATCAGAGTTTATGAGAGCTGATGATCATCCTTGTGATATATGCATGAGTTCAAAAAATTGTACGAGTGAAGTTACCGCACATTGAAATCACCATGCAATTAAAACCGCCTTTTACGACAGTTACTCATAAGCGGATCCTGCCTATTGCAAGATTTTTCTTTCATCAAACTTAGTAAATGCAAAAAAATCATTTGTTTGGATAACCAAACAAATATTACCTAGGCATTTGATAAACGTTTTCTAAATTTCGCAAAATTCGTTAGTATCGACTTACATACAAAATGTAGCAAATATTTGTCAGGCAATTGTTACACATTTCCTAAATTTGTTAAATTTCCAAAACGTTTGTTAAACTATTCAAATCTTATAAATTTTCCAAGTAAATACCAAATATTTGGTAAAGTTGATAAGTTTTTTTTCTCGGGATCTTTGATTTTCCGTTCATTTTGTAAGGTTGGCTTGTAAGTTGGTTTGTACAACTTCAAGCCTTTTATAAGCTTTGTGGGCATGCCTTTGGCCGTGGGTTCGCCTGCTGCTGATCGCCCAAGATGTTTAAGGAACCGAAACGAAATGTAGGCACTTGATCAGCTTGCTGATGAGATCCGTGCATCTTTGTGGGGTAAACTCGGCCAATTCGGAGGTACCTCTATTTTGGAGGTATTTAATTTGATCAAATATTTTTCTTACTTAAAGAAATCCGATATTCTACACTTCACACATGGATATCTAATATGTAGTATGCAGGTAACATGTAGGCCTACCTCAAGCATGTTAGAATGATCAAAAATTCGACAGCGGAAGTGATGTTACACGATATTATTTATATACCGTAGATAACCATAGATATGTGACAAAAATTCGCTGCTCATGCATACACATCATGGGAAAGTTTTCTTTTCTTCAATATGTACTTATTAGTACATATATATAAGAATAAGATCAATAATAATAACATCTTAAAATACTCCTGACTCTTTCCAACCACAAAACTGAAAATGACAAGTCAGGGCCTCTTTCAAACAATTATAATACCAATCTCCTTTCATGAATGTAGGCCTACTATATATACTACCACCAAATTGGAAGAGTAGGCTATACCATCGAATTAGCTTTAAATAGAGTTTACCGACAAAATTACCCGAGTCATCTGTCATTTTTCTGATTGATTTTCTTCTGTACGTAAATGAAACAATGATGTGTTAGAGTCGTAAGTGGTTCCCTGAACTACGCTGATGAGGAGTAAATATGGCTCGATCGAATGACGTAAACCTGGATTAGTTCGCTCTATTATTTTTGAAAAAAAAACTTGAAGAAGATTTGATTTCGAGAATCAGCAACGAATTAAGTTTTTTTAATACATACAATAAATTAGTGCATGAAGCATACAGCTATTAATACAGATTGTGTTCGAAAATTCAGGTGATTGTCAGAAAAAGATGGGCACGAATTTCAGGAATTCCAATTTTCGTGTCCATACTCATTTTTCGTATATTCGTGCCCACTTTCGACAAATTCGTGCCCAAATCCGACCACTGCATTAGCATTGTATTTTTTGCACGCCGACGGATTGGAGAAAGCCATTAGTCCTCATCAGGACTACTTCAATCAATCATTTCAGTTAGTAAGCATTATATTCTATTATAAATGACTGCCGGGATGATTTTCATCATCGTATGAGAAATCTTGAGATTGTTCGCAGCTATCGACTGAACATTCGTTCGCAGGTGAGGAATGCATTCATTCTATGGGCGTGTTCCTCCATCAGATTGAGCCATCGTTAGAAGCTGCTTCGCAATCCTTACAGCCGATTCTACCTTGCCATTCGACCGAGCATTGCAAGGCGATGATTGCATTAGATTGATGTCATCGCGAATATTTGAAGTTCTTGGGAAGTTAATAGCCTTTCATTTTCTATTACTAGACCTAACAGAAAAGATTGCGGCACCCATCGATGTAATGCTTGACATCAAATCAAATTTAATCCCATTACTATAATAATCGTATGCAGTTCGAAGTTGTCCATCTCTCTTGACAATTGCGACTTATGATTAATATAAGTGAATTCATCTGCAATGATGAACCAGATTTGGCAATAAGGCCTTCAGTCAAACGCTTATTTTCATGAGATTAAAACGAGGTCCGAAACAATCTTATACAACTAATCAGCAGTCTGTATCAATTCTATCTCATAACAGGTAAGATATTTTGATCTTTTTGGTCTTATATTCATCATGGTAAACGTTTCACGTACAAGTATGCATGCGTATTCTTTACTTGTTCCGGACCTCTCAATAATTAGGTGTAGGTTTAAAGAATTTTCTAAGCGCATCTTGAATAGAAACTTTTAGTAAACATGTAGACCATCGCCTTCATCCGCTTATATGACAGCTAGGAAGGTCCACCCGACAGACTTTAGATCTTGTAAAACCTTAGTGCTCAAAGATTTTCAAACATTTGAAGAGGTTCATATCCACCTAAGGTCCAGTCCCACCTAAGAAGTGCTAAGTGAGTCATTAAACGGACCACTGAGGAACGTCTTCCACACAGATCCCACCAAGTTTGGATCTAAAGCAGCACTTAAGTTTGACACTTCAGGATCATTTATGTCTGTCGGTCTTAATAGCAAACCATGGGCAATATTAAATTTATGTGCTAAATTATTATGTTCAATGTGTACGATTCGTTGCGGGAAAGTTGCAGCCTTAATTAATGCAGTTAAACGTTTTCTATCATCTAAATCGGTATTTTAGGCTACCTAGATAAGGAAATTATTGACAAAATATACAAAGCTGTATAAGTATAAACAGCCACGATTTCGAAATTTTCGCGCAACCCTTATTTTTTCAGCATTCACGCTCGGACACTGTCAATAAGTTGTAAATAAACCATATATTTTTCATTGAACGTGGGTAAAAAAAACAAAGTAGAGCGTTTAAAAAACGTAGTTGATCAACAGAAGCTTTATTAGCGATTTATCAATTATACTCGTATAAAGACCTATAAATAGCACAGTTTTTCAATTGTTTTATTCACATAACGGTTCATTGATTTCAGTGCGAGGATGCATGTCAAGCCATCAAATGTTCGATACAGGGCTATGATTAAGATGTTTCAAAATCTTTCATGCAATACTGTGATTCTTCTTCACGTAAGAATGACCAGTCTGACCTTCATTGATGGTCGCCTGATAAGAAACTCACAGGTCAGAATATTTCTGCAGAAAACGCATTGGTAGGTTTACCCCTTCCCTGTTATTCGTCAGTAATTCAAGTAATGCATAACTGTTCACTTGCCCTTGTTGCTGCACGAATGCTATGATAGACTGAAGGCAAGTTCTCGATTGAATATCTGCTGTAGTAAAATGCCTTCATTCCTGAAATCGAAATCATTACATGCTTGAAGATTTTCTCGTGCTAACCAAAAATTCAGCTTGAAAGGGATAAAAAGTGAATAAAACTTTGAGCTTCTATAAGACGTTATTTTAAAATAGGCCTGTTCTTACGAACAGTCTTTAGCCTCTATTTGCATAGATTTTCAATAGTTCATAGTTTTGTGATGTAAGGTTGGCCTAGCCAGTGACATAGTTTTTTGAATGTCTGTATGTCTATGTTACTGATATACATTACATGTATTTATATGCCTGATCTAATTGTTTCTAATGTATGTAGTCATGATAATCGTTATGAATTTTGAATGAGATGTAACTATATCTTGACTTGCCGTGCGAATGTACAGGTAGGAAAAAGATAGGTGTGCTGCATATTTCAAGAAATGACTTGCAATCTGTAAATTATTTATGTTTGTGAATTATATCTTGTGTGCAACACAAATAACACCAAAGAGACAAGGCAACCTTGATCGACAGAATAATAAAAGTTCGCGGTAGTGAGTGGCTCGCATCAAATGAAAGGAATGATGACAATGAAAAGTCTCAAGCTACAAGTGTTACCAGTGGACCTACCTCATTTGCAAGATGTACCGGTGATAATTCACGAGATTCAGTGGATATGAGTATGATACAAGTCATTTATGCAATGATGCAGCAACAACAGCGCAATGATGAAGAACGTCGCAGACAAGATGAAGAGAGAATAGAAGAACGTCGCAGACAAGATGAAGAGAGAATAGAAGAACGTCGCAGACAAGATGAAGAGAGAAGAGCGTCGCAGAGAAGGAGAAGAACGTAAGAGACAAGAAGAAAAAAGAAGAGAAGATCAAAGACGATTTAGTGAAATTCTCTCGAATCTCAAAATAGATTCTTGCAAGCTGTTGAAGCTCTAAATATAGCTACAAATACATCACGCTCTATTGGACCTGGTATTTCCTGTGAACTAGACAATGAAATGATTAAAACTCGCTTTCAGATGATACTACAGGAACTGCAAGAATTATTACACAAATTAAACGAACATGTATGTAACAATCAGTCCTACTACGAAGTAGAATCCCTTTTGAAAAGATGTGAAGTTTCAATGAATAGTTTGAACAATTTTCAGGAACAAAAGGTCGTGCCATTCAGTAATGCTTGTGATAGAGAAAAGACGGTCGAAGAGTTCAAGAAAATTACTGATGACTATTATTCGGCTTCTCCACATGCAAAAGCTTACCTTGATCACTTACGAAGGATCGAAAATGAGGAAAAGAATGCTGGACCTTTACCTCCAAATATAGAACCACCTCTGTTCTATGGAAACATTCTATCCTTTCCGACTTTTTGGGATTCATTCGAACCGATTGTCCACAACAATACAAGCGTGTCTCGTTTCTACAAGTTGAAATACTTGAAAGATACCATGAAAGGTTCTGCATTTGGCGTACTCGACTCTTATGAACTAATTGCGGAGAATTATGATGCCGCGGTTCAACACATACAGAAAAGATGGGGTAAGCCAGCAACTCGCAGGCTTATAAATTCCTTGTTAGAAAGTAACAAAGCGAATGAAGATTTCAGAAACCTTCAAAAGCTGCTCGATAACGCAAGAGCCAAAAAGCACTTCTGGAAAAAAGTAAGGTCACAAAGGATCAAATCATTCTCCAAATTATTGAGCATCAATTGCCGGTAAAACTTCAAGAAAAATGGATCGAAAAAGTGGTCAGTCCTGCAATTGAGCGAAGTGACATTCTAATGACCGACAATCTTTTCAAATTTATTGAAACAAAATTGAATGCCAAAGAAGTTCTCTATTCATCTCGCAAAAGCCTCTCAGAAAACAAAGAAAAGAGAAATAATGAAAAGAAAAAAGACAACGGAAATCCGTACAAAGAGCCGAAGTGCTACCTGGAAAAATGATGATTATAGAGAAAAATCCTCCGCTCATGCTCGATCGTCACAAATCAGAAGAAACGCGTAACTCCAAAGAGAATCACATGTCCTTTCTGCTAAGGAGATCATAGTTTACCTCAGTGTCCAGACTTCACAACCTTGGATGAAAAAGATCGTCATTATACCTATCATTCAAAGATGAGGTATCTATGCAATAAGAATTTTCCAGCACAGATTATTGCTATTTTTATTGAACAATAACAAGGCCTATACCATAATGGAGTGTATGGTCAAGATGTCTGCGACCTTTGTTACCAGCTTCCTTCTAATGGATCAAAGATTGAGCGCGAGAGGGAGAAACCCCAGAATAATGAAACCATTATAATTTGCAATGTTGAAGTTTATATGTATTTCTTCGATAATCTTAGCTGATAATCTTCGGAGTTCAATTCATTGCGTAAATCATAGACATGGCATACAAACTGGAAGCTGGAAGTACGTCCCGTAGAAAGATGATTTCAGCTAAGCACAGTCAGTCCTCAAGACATCTAAATGAAATTAAGCTCACGTAATTAAACCAATTCTGTCAGTAACTACATGCAGACACATGAAGCTACAAACTATAAGATTAATCATAACTGAAAATGTCGGCCGTTGGTGTACACTACAAGTATAGCTTCCTAGTGTGTTAAAAGTGCCAATGTGGTGACTGCAATGTTGACGTTTACAGGCTTGGGGTCAAGTACTTCGATTGTACCTGAATACAAGTACATTGAAAACATGATGAATACAAGTCCAAGTACATGTACTTGATCCAATTGTTATTGAAGTACAATTGCAAGTACTGAAAAATCAAGTGCAAGTGCAAGTACTGAATCATTACTACCGAGTTAAATCGTAAAGCATTCTCAAATTGTATTGTTATTCGCTTGTGCGTTTGTGCTACTGTAGTCAAATTCTGAACAAAAATTGTGCGTAATACATGTGTATACTATAGTGACAAATATTAAGTAGTACATGAGAAACAACTGAAAACAACACTTGATTGAAGAATGAAGATGCATGTATTCCTATTTCATGGAGCAAGTAAGACTATTGTTGTTGACAACGTGGTACAAGTATGAAGCTTATAACACTTTAGGAGAAGTCATTTGATTTGATAAACATCAGTCCTTCGAAATTTTGGTCTTTAATTCGACAGCGATCTGGTCTAAAAACTTATTATATTAAAAAAATATTCTTTCCACAGGAGCAGACGAGGCGGGTGATATAAGATACTTTAATGCTAAGCTAGCCAGAGTGGGATATTTGCTACTTTGAGAATCCCAAAAGGACAGGAATGCATGGTTCGCTAAGAACTGAGTCATTTCTGATTCTACTATCTGTGTAGAAGCATTTGCTAGGTGTCCAGTATTTTGAAAAGAACTCATGAATTTGAATAATTTGCTTCTTTTTGGTTCAGGCTGACACTCTACTTCAGGAGCAACTGAAGATGACAGACAGAAAGTATTAAGACCCTCTTGTATTATCAAGGAGCGAATGGACTCACGTTCTTGTTTATCTAGGCACCAATCTGATTTGAATTTAGCGTCAAATGTTGCGGCGAATTTGTACGAATTTGATTCTCATAAATCGTCAATCGTTTTTCTAAACTGGCTTTTAGATCATGATGACTCAAAGCTCTGATACATGGTATTACGTAGCTTGCAGAAACAGGGTTTTGTTTTTGACCATGATCGGTTGCCTCTTCGAATGGCTCTAGAATTTCCAACATATCGTGTAGTATGTATATTTCTGTCATATCCTCCTGGAGTCAGTTTAGAATCAATTTTACCAAGTGCATCGTCAGATACGTCAGGCATTGATCTTATCATTTTTACTTGGAAATTCCATCGCGTTGCATTTGATTGTTGAAGACGGGGATGGTCCTCAAGAATATCAGTAGCAACAGTAGATTTATGAACAAATGACACAATTTTAGATACTCTAGCAAGAACCCTGGTAGACTGCCGTTCGGCTTTGAATCTATCTCTCACTACTAGTTGAAATGTGTGTGCAAAACATAGATCATGTTGCACAGTTAGAAACTGATACACTGAAAGGATGTCATCAGATAACGTGGAATCGGAGAGATCCTCTGATTGTATTTTGTAACAATCCTCATCGACGTCAGACTCATTGTCTTCAAGTTTAGACTTAGAAGTGAAAGGGCAGCAACCATTAGTTGCGTTGTCGATAACAACGGAGATTACTTTCGATCGTAACTCAAATGCTCGTATGATTTCCTCATATTCTCGAACAATATTTTCTGCAATGTGTTGCCCAGAGAATCTCTTATGTAAGACGGACAGATTGCATCGTCCAGCTACTAATAAAATGACACGTTATTCCTATATGCGCTCTCATTTGTCAATTTCTCCATAGGTCAAGTGTTATACTAACATGGCGTGCGGACTCTAAATTTTAAATCACAGATTCAAGAGTTTTATCGATTTTTTCTTTCAATAGCGTGTTAACAACGTGCTTTCAGCTAGGAACTTGATACTTAGGATCAAGTCTATTCAACAGGGTTTTTGAAATATTTGCTTTCGACAGTAGCTTTGAAATATTTGCTTTCGACAGTAGAAACAGGAACGAACTCGCAAGCTATATATAGAACTAAAGCATCTGGTATTTCCTTTTGATTTTTATCTGTTAAATCATACTTTTTCCCACTACTATCTACATTAGCAACTAAATCATCCAATGTCTTATGTTCTCTATATCCATTGACTTTTCTGAGCAAGACTTTGGTGATAAGTCGTTATGAACAGTCGGGTGCTTCCTCTACAATAAAGAATTATCTATGAATATTCTGACTGTTAAGTAGGTTATGTAGCATCTTACCTTGAGATGTTTGTGTAAATTCGAGGTAGCGGTTTCTGCAACAGAAAGACTGGCGCTGCAAATTTTACATGTGACTCTGAAATTCCCAATACGATTCTCAGGAACGTCAAACTGAATCCAAGTAGAAGCCATTACATTCCTCGAAGAGAGACAGATAACAAGGTGAAACTCGATTTATTGTGTGGAGTTCTAAGAGGTGACAGTTCTTAGAACGTGGAATCTCATTGGATGCTTGACAGTTTTTTTTTAACCAATGGGAACAGGTCTAAGTAATTCCAAGAACAGATATTATTTCTAGAGCAGGGAATCCCACCGGCCTGCCAGTTGTTCTGTTACAATGAAGTCAAGAGTTTAGGGAAAGATGCACAATCATGAGCACTCAGGTAAATGCATTGGTGTATTTGTCATATAGGCCTACTCGAAGTACAAGTACATGTAAAGGAAAATAAATCAAGTACATGTACAAGTACAAAGTACCATGAAAATGTACTTAAGTAAATGTACCAGAAAATGCACCCCAAGCCTGGGACAACCCAATCAAACATCATTTTGATAGCTAAATCACCCACACGTGTAGAGCACACCGTACATACGGTATATGTGATCACATGAAATCGAATATGTAACTAGTTGAAATTGGAGCGGAGTGGAGCTGGCAAAATTATACCGTCCGTTAGCAATCCACAATGCCAAAATAATCGCTGTTGTAACGCACTTTAAAATTACCTTTTCATCTTCTTTGCGCGATCTTCATCATTTAGATAACATACAAAGCAGCAAGTAAAAAGATCTGACTGCTGCAAGTAATGACTACTTCTATCATGATTATTAATCTAATTGATACCTCTTCGAACATTATCATTTTGAAAAACATGAATGGGCTTATTTCTTCATGCGAAATTTAATGATGCTTAAATTGATGGAAGACACAGGTATTATGACAATAGAGAAGCATCTACATAAATTAATGTCCATTCGGCTTTCAAATTGTTAAATAGAGCATGAATCTAATGATTGATGGCGATACGGTGGAAATGTTTCGTTGTTTGATTTCGTATTCTACCGGAACGGCTGAACACTTACGTGACCAAGATCCAGTTTGACCTGCAAGGAATTTCACGGATCATTGAAAGAATGATGGCCAGACGAATTGGAGAGGACAAAACCTTCGAAAGGACAACTGTTGTAAGGGATGCTCCGCCCCCAATCGAGCGCCTACTACGAGACAATTTCTGAAAAGTACTGCTTCAATTTTGAGACTAGCGAAGAAGTCATATCAGATCTAATGAAAGTTATATTCACAATGACAATGTTACGAGCATTCTGAAAATATAAAATTTATCAAAATTGCTGGATAAATGCACCATTTCAATGAAAATGGACCGACTGTAGTCTTTCGCTGTCTAGGTTCGGTAATTTCTTAATAATAACTTAATAATGATTTAGGCGTTTGTTAACTGTTACCAAATGTTTTTTTGATCCAATTTTCTCAATACTTGACCAAAATTACCGAAACAGACTTGTTTAAATCGAAATTTTATGGAGAATGAGATGGTATTATTCATTTTGCAATGAGGCAAAAATTTTTGCAAAAACCCCAATTTGAATGGGTTCAGACCCATTTAAGAGCTCTGCAACCGAGCTGTGTGAACGCCATCTGCGGTTTTGTACTGAGTTTAATGATGGAAATCGAGAAGCCATTTAGCTCGGCAGAAAATAGCCGTAAAACCGTGCTCGGTCCTAACGGGCCTTATTACAGTCTGAATACTTCCTTTGCATGCGCCAATTCCACATATCATTGAGACCCCGGAAACGCATCAGAATTCGCTTGATTATTACCCAAATATCCCTACCTCTTCCAATCCAAGGTTAAAGGTAAAATGAGCTTACAACAAACAGCCCCTTATCAGACACACTTACATCATGTTACCTTTTTCCATAGCTGCGCAAACATTCCATAATTGACGTCAATTTCTCATTCACGCAATGTTAATCAAAGAATACATTGAAATGAAGTCCACAGTTGATGACAAAATTTGCATACTTTATGTCAAAGTGCAGATATCCATGGCATTTCTAACCAATAACATCAGTGGATCCTTTTGCATGATCAGAAATCGAGTATTTTTTTATATTCTTGCAAATGTATTGATAATTAATTTACCCCAAATTCTTCACATTTCTATATATATATACACTTTTCCATATTTTTTATATTTTTGCATACCTTCAAGATGACAGTCACGAGCATCGTTTCCAGTGGCGTCTTCTCCGTACCTGCGAGGCCTTCGGCGCATCCTAAGTAATAATTTGCCAACATTTATAAAAATGAAAAGTGTCATCATTCATTACATTTCATTTAAATTCGATAGCTTCCCGTGATAGCTGTCCGTCTCAAAATCAGAAGTTCAACCTTTGAGTGAACAGTTTTGCGGCGCGTGCACGAATCACAGCTGTTTTCTTCTAGCGATTAGACACACATGCTAGTCGTGTGTTCCGACGGAGCGAAAGAGAGTTGTGTGCGTGTGACTGTGTGAGGCAGCAAGCGCACGCGCCCGCACCAATATTGACTTTTCCGATAGACATAATGCTTTGCCTTCTCCAATTTTTACAATGAAATTCTCCGTTATTCTTGATCGAGGCTCGATACCTAAATATAGAAAGGGAAGCGCAACCCAATTGTTTATGTCCTTCGTTTCTCGTCGGCGAGGCCACTACGCACAGACCTAGGATTATGTTATATTTATATATATTTGCCTCACAATGAGCAGTGAACGCATCACAAAAAATACATGGTAAAAGTCAAGATAAAAAGATACAAAAAACAAAAATAAAGACAACTACACAATAATTACATGTACAACTAAAATCTGCCATAGCGTATAAAAGATTTACTAAAACGTACTGTCTTGGCAAAAGGTGGCTTCAGTGTTGCACAATTCCTCAACGTAGGGGTTCTCTCACAAAAAATGGCTCTCAGTGAATGGTTGGGATTTGACTCAATCACATTAAATAGTCTTCTACAAAGTGCTTCTGTTGTGACAGGCAATGATTCAAAATTCATTTCTTTGAAAAATTTGGCTGCGTGACGTCCTACACGCAATAACTCATGGAAAAGATAGTTAGATAAATTACAAAAACAGGGAACAGCATAAGTGATAATCGAACGGATGAAAGCAACATAACATTTAAAAATTACTTCAGACGAACAACCAGCTCTTCGCAAATTACGGAGGATGAAAAGTCTTTGACGACACCTTGAGACAACATCTCTGATATGTACGCTCCACGAAAAGTCGTCCGAAAAAGTAGCACCAAGGAGCTTCACTGAGTGCAGTGTAGCAATATCATCACCATTAACACACATGATATCATTAAGAACTAAGCACCTTTTAGTCACATAATTCATCACAAAACATTTTTGATAGTTCAATGTAAGTCCAACATCCTTAGACCAACTCTCAAGATGACACCATTCTTCGTGGAGATGGTCATCATTATTATCTGGAAGAAAATGCAGAATCGTCACATCATCAGCGTATTTGACTATTTATGAATTGTGGTGCAATGGACGTAAGGAATCGATGACAATAGTAAAAAAGAATGGGCCCGATAACACTTCCTTGCGGGACACCACTCCTAATAACTGACCACTCCGACACATTATTCTCAACTCGCACACGCTGTTTTCGTGAATGCAGAAAATTTATAACAAAGCGCACCGCTTGTGAAGACAGATTATACTTCACAAGAGAAGACACAATTGATGTAAAAGAAAGCTTGTCAAAGGCCTTCGAAAAGTCTGCCGCAACCAAACGGACAGCACCCGATTTACCATCCAGGTGGTGCAAGATTTCATGATTTAGTAAGGTAAGTGCCGTACTACCTTAGGGATTAGGGAAGACTGCCTGCTCTCATCAATACGTGAAGCCGGTAAACAAATCATAACAGTGTCTCTCGCCGGAAAATACTTGGGCAAGAAGTTGGCGGATACTATTAGAGTCGCGGCAATTATTCATTGATAAAAACGATCATAATTAGAAGCTCACATCATAATAGGCAGACATTTACACCATTTCCATTTATATATGTAATCACGTAGTACGTACGGTCTCTGATACAAGTGCTTATTCAGTCTTTTCGCAATTACAGCTTGATAAAATTGCATCTCTTTGCATGGCAAGTTTATATATCAAAGTACAATTAGTCGCTTTGTAGATAGATGAACGTTTCTTTTATGAAAGAAATATGATCTCTGATCGGTTTCGTAATTGCCCGTTTGTATAATGAATATGTTTTACTCCCAATTTATTTGTTAGAATCAGTGAATCATGTGCTCGCAATTTATGAACATTTCAATGCAAATCCAATTAATTTCATTAAGTGCCACATCAGAATAATTGTGAGTAAGAATCTGATAGTCATGCAATAGATTTCTCATCTATTTCTCATTCTTGCGCAATACTGCGCATTTGCACCTGAAAGCAATTAATTGCTGATCAAACATGTTCATATATAACATAACACTGAGGTCGCAGCCGTTAACTTGCTAGCAGTGTTTTTGAGCGGATCAAAATTCCGCTTTCGCTCACTCATTTGTTCTTAATCGCCCTTTCACTCGCTCACCGATCAAAATCATAGAAAAATGCCGCTCCCTCGCTCATTTCTCGATAATAACCTCCTTAATTCCACAAACATTTTTGTGCTCAGAGATAATTGCATCCTTTCGATTAAATAAACACCTCTTAGGGGTTAAAAGGAAATTCATCATTTCATTTTAGTCGAAACTAATGTAGGTCATAATCATGCCAAATTAGCAATTGCACAAAATATTTTTTTAAGTATATTTTGATGAACATAACCACAGAATTCTTTAGTAGTTATCCCATCCCAGGCGCAAGCGCAAAATGAGCAACGATGAGTCATCATGCTGACTCAGCCCCCTCTGGAAGGAAGGGAGATGGCCAAGGATGTGCTCGTAGGAATGGGTCCGAGAGGAGGTAATTGTTCCCTACCCCCCCTCTGGAAGGAAGGAGTTTTCCAGCAAGGGGTGGGAAAGGGTGGAATGTGGGAAGGATAGAGTGAGGAAAAGGTGGGTGTTGGTGGTT